>VYZS01001685.1:0-32065 GCA_013400695.1 Neodrepanis coruscans | reverse complement strand
TTTATCAAACTAACATTGTGTCACATCATGAAAAAAGGTGTGTGTGGGGGGAAAGCTGTAATTAAGCAAGAGACAAACATGGACAAATGCGTGGCATGGAAAAGAATATTACAACTTCGAGCTGTAAACTGAATCATCACAGACATCTCTTGCAACAGTAATTACTGAAAGGGCAGGTTTTCCATCACTCTGCAGCTGAAGTTTGTATTAATAGACCTGCACTGTGGCTGCAACGGGGCTTTTACATCTGAATGTTGTGCTCAGTATTTGAGCCTTTAACCCTCAGCTTCCTGGGTGCTAAAATAAAGGCTTTCCTAAAAAATAGACCCCTGGCTGGGCTGGGTGAGCCATCAGAAGGGTGCAGGTGTAGTGTCTGTGTGAGGGCTGGGACTGACAGGAGCAAAATCATTCCCCTTCCACAGGGCACCCAGACTCCGAGTGAGCTGGGACAGCCCAGGAGGGATGTTAAATCCCCTCGAGTTATCTGGGCTTCAGCCACAGCCAGGATCTCAGAGCTGCTTCCACGTGCACCAACTCTGCTGATGGCATCACAATGCCCTGAGGAAGGTTCCAGATTATTTGGGTAACTTCCCTCAGGTGTCAGCTTTGATAACTCTGTTCCCTCTCCTAATCTACACCTGCTCTCAACTGTTTGTAATCAATATATCTATTGAAAATTTGGCCAGAGACCAGGTTTTTGTTTGGTGAAGAACCCCCATAACACAGAGCACAGTAGCCCCAAGTACCACGAGCTGTATTTGGGATAAAGTTGTCTTATTTGGTGTTTATTATACTATTTACCTCAAATCACAGCATGTGCTGAGCATCCTGCCTCCTGTGCTTGCTGCCTGGGGACACTGAGGTTTAATTAGTGTTTATGCAGCATTTTGTGTGCTTATTACTACTATTATTATATCTCTAGTACTATTATATTTTTGCAGTCTAAGACCAGTGTTGTGCTTTTAAAAATGTATTCTGAAATGTCTACACCCTACAGCTCCATAATTCATTAGAGAAATAAACTAATGAAGGGCTGGTTAGTCAAATAATCATTAGGTTTGGTTCTGAGCCTTCCTTCCAATGCTCTGACTTCTAAGGGTTTTCTTCTCAGCATGAACTCATTTAAGATTTTTAAATGAATTATTTGGTACACAAAAAAATGAAACTCCTTATGAGCCTTAGTGCCCTCCTCCCATATTTTGCACAGACACCACTGAAGTAAATAAGGTATTTCCAAGAGGCAAGTAAACATTCTGCATGAAAGGAAGCAGTGGGTTTTTTTCTCCTGGTTTTTGAACACAGGACTTAGGCTGTGATTCAGCAGGCAGAGGGACAGCAGCAGCACTGAGCAGTCAGAGCTGCTCACCCCCAAGATCCACATGCAGGATGTAAAATCAAGCAAAAGGGCATTTTGATCCTTTATGTGAACAAAACAATGCAAATTGGTGAGACTAATAAGCCCAGAAACATTACAAGGTGAATGCCTTTTATGTTCCTGAAAATCTTCTATGTTTATTTGTCTAATACAAAGGAAATAAAGCTTCAAAGGCTCTTTGATTTAAAAGTGCATTATTGAAGTCAGCCAGCACAATGATAATAATGGTTAGACCAAACTGTTGCATTATGACCCTAATGGCATCGTTGTTGGAGCAGAGAACATCTGTACAGCCTCTTGCCTCAGTTGGTGGTGATGTAAAAGCAAAAATTAAGCCAAAGGAGGGGAGAATGTGAGCAGAATAGGGAAAAAAATAAAATGAAAAAGGGTCACAAGTGGGTCTGTATGTTCACAGTGCATCCAGAGCTGCAGCAGGCTGTAAATTTTTATGATGAACTTAAAACTCAGCCTTTATTTTCTGAAAGATTTAAGGAACTTTGGGGGAAAGCCACCACCAGTTTATAGTGCTGCTCCCAAAGCACACTAAACCAAGAGATTATTTTCAGACTAAAACAGGGATATTCCAAATCCCACTAATATGTCCTTAACCCACCAACCCTTCTCCAGGGACACCAATCCCAGCAGACTGAGAGCAGCACCAGGGACCCACCTAAAACTTGTAAGAACACAGGAATATCTTCCCCTTCTTTACTCTCCATCCTCAGCTTCCCATTCCACCACCAAGAAATATCCCTCCTCCTCTGGAAGAGGCACCAGGAAGTGTCCTGAGCATAGAGGAAAAAACTGGTGGGGACTCAGTGAGGACAGTCCTGGTGTTGGCCAAGCAACCAGTGGGCAGATGTCCAAGGGAAAGGTGAAAAGCTCTTCATTTTTAGCTTTCCCACAATCATTCCCCTCTTTTTCAGTGCTGCCTGGCAGAATATAGAGCAGTCACAGGGACCAACATTTTCAGTTCCCCATTTTTGCAAGTTTTTAGCCACACTTTCCCCAAGGGCAGATTGTTTTCCATGCATATTCTTAGAGATGCTCTTATGCCTAATTATTGAATATGAGAAGCCTTTGTCATCTTGCAAGGATTGTTTTATTCTTGCTTGGCTGCTCACATCGTACAGATTAGACAGAACCTGCATTTCTGACAATATTTTCTTTTTTAACCATTTGTACTTTATAAAATAAATTACACTGACTTTTCAACTCACACTTATTTGAGGTAGCATAGATAAATGAAAGTGGGGCCCTATTACTAGATTTCCAACAAGAGCCTTTAAGAAAACTTCAGCATCAAGGGAAATACCTCTAGTTTGATTTGTTTAAGCAAACCAACACGGGGTTTGTGCCTAAAAATCTTACAAAGTGAAACCTGATTAAAAATAACAGCATAAATCCCAGGCTGGGGGGGTATAAAAATCAGTACAGCAAACACAGTGAACCTTGTATTGCTTTGTAAAGAGCAAACAAGCCTGAAAAATAACACTGGCTTTTATAAGGAGCTCCGGGCTGCTCGCCCAGGTAGAAGAGCCCCTTTGTTTGCAGGTTTTCAACTTCCCAACATCCCTTTTCATTTCTGTCTCCATCACCTTCCCAGGAGGTACCAAGGGCTGGACTGTAAGGACACTAATGACCACATCTTACAGGGTGTTCCAGCCTTCCTACTGCCCAAACCCAAGTTTCCCCACTCCGGCTCCATCCCTCATCCATCGCCGCTCCCCCGGTGCTGCAATCCCACCTCTGCCATAAGCAGGCAGCTCAAATTGTTCCCAGCTTAGCCCCAGCCATGAAAAGCACAGTCCCAGCTCACACCCGCAGTTAGTTAGCATTTAGATAGGCTGGGCCGGCGCCCTGTACAATAGGCATCAAAGCTGAACTCTTGGTGCAGCGAGAGGGATTAATTTCTTTAACCAACATGCCTGATCTGGCCTATCTCATTACCCTGCCTTGTCAGTGTCGATGTTAGATTTGATTGAAGATTATACCATTTAGGCCTTGCCCCTGTTTTCCACAGAAATCAGGCCTATTGAATTGCACATTCTTCCATGGGCCCCTGTCAATACTCAGTGGCCTGAGCCTCTAATTCTGCTTCATTTAAACTTCATCAACTTTTCCAATCAAGTGGAAGGATCTGAAATAGGCTCCGTAAGCAGAAAGGCCCTTTTTCCTTTTGTCAGATAATTTATTCTGTTTTCTCTTTCTCTCCCCCTCGCTTCCCCACCTCTTTCTCTTTTTCTTCTTTTCGCTCCCTTTCCCTGATGCTGAAAATGAGATTACAGTATTTAAATGACTATGATAATCAATCGGGGGACCTTGAGCCGAGATTGAGGTTAATTTTTCTTAGCAGAACAAAGAAGCGTGATGCCATCAGGGATTTGAAGGTGCAATCTGTGTTTCATGCTTGTATTCCTTCCCCCCCCCAACCCAAAACTGCAGTTTTAGGAGTCTTTTTTTGTTCCTAACTATGCAGTTGTTGTGATTTTTTAAGAGGCAACCCCTAAGAGAGAAGCAATGTAATTTGGGGCTGATAAATAGCTAACAGCCTTCAATCAACAATTTTAATAGGAAAAAAAAAACACATAGTGAGACTGCAGATCTAATGGAACTGCTATCATTGCCTTATTTATTTTTAAATATACTTGGAATAATTTTCAGCAGTGCTAGGAGTAGTCCTTCCAGCCTGCACAGCAGAGTTGTGAACTTTTAACTGAATACCCCTTTATCCAGGCACTCTTCCTACTTAGCAGCTTTCTTGGTTGCCTGGGAAAAAGTTGAGACTTTTGTCATGATTTTGCTAATCAGAAATGGAACTGCTTATGTTTGTCTTAGAACCTGCCTTGAAATGGTTTGTTAAGTCTTTAGGGGATGTACTTTTTGTTGTAACACACCAGCATTCACCCACCTGGATCTTTCCCATTCCCTGCTCTGGAAGAGAGAAAGAGAAAAATATGCATTTCTTTGCTTCCATCCTGGCTGTCTTGTCAGTGCTGTTTTACATGCTGCCACCCAATGTTATCTTTTATTTGTGTCAGGAGAGAGGATTTGACAAGTTCAGTATACAATGTTCATTTGGCAAGGCAAATTTTTCATACCAATTTTGAGTAGAAAATGAAACCATCTTTCAACACAACGAGCGACATCATTTTTGGACAGACTTATTATGAGAAGAAGAATTGCAAAACTTTTATTTCCCTGCACGATGCAAAAGAAAAACAAACCTGGAAATGAGACGTTTAAACAAAAAAATAAATAAGTGTATGAATGTTTGAGGCCATCAGTTTGTTTTAGAAATAAAAAATAACCACCAGCTGCTGTCAGGTAGCTGTGGCCTCCTTTTTGTTAATCAGATGCTGCTGAATTTGGTTGCATCATAATGTAGCTTTGTTTTAAACCTTTTAAGCTGTCAGACAGTTGGGGAAGGCAGATCAGACCGACCTGAGAAGTTTGTCAGCATTTGCCAAGCAAAACAGTCATTAGCCAACAGTGTAGGCTGAGCTTTGGGAAAGGGCTCAGGGCCTGAGCAAGGGAGGGACCAGGGGCATTTCAAAGGGCTCTGGGTGCTTTGCATCCCCCCCAGAATCCCAAACATAACTTCTGGCAGCACTAAATACTCTGAACAAGCCATTAATGGAGAAATCTCGTTGTCAGTTCTGCTGTCCCATGTGTCTCATAGCAGGTTCCTTGGGGGATGAGGTTTTGTTTCTGACAGCCCCCACCACAATGGGCTTCTGGTCAACTGCAGAGCAAGGACCCAGGACAGTTAAATAAGTATTTCCTAAGCAAGACCAGGCATTAAAAAGGGCTGTCAAACCTTCAGTGGGTGACAAATTCATTCCAGCCCCCAGGACCCCTGCAAGGTTGGGAGGTGCTGTGGGGCTCTATGTCTTCATGTTCTTCAAGTCCACAGGAAACCTCAGCCTGTGGTGGGAACTGGGATGATCTTTGATGCCCCAGCTACACCCCACTGGGAATGTTACCCCCAGCAAAAGCAGCAGCAGCCCCAAGCTGCCTGTTCAGGCTTGGAAGAAGCTGTGCTTGTCTCAGGCAGTGGTTGGCTCCAACAGTTTTCTCTCTTTAAGCAAATGTTGACTCACCACAGGGAAATTAAAACTCCATTAGACGTTGCCACATTGTAGAGCAGACCCCATTACAGCAGTCGAGATGCAATTAATTGGTTTCCTCAGATATTACTTAATTCTGGGAAGGCACAGAGAAATGGGAAGGACAAGGCCGATCTAAACAATAATTTCCTAAAATAATATAATCCAAATAAACTAATGAAGTGATTACATAGTTATTAGTCTAAATATAAAGAAGAGTCAAAAAGAAAATATTGGGTATATAACCATTTAGAAAGAACAGTAGAGTTAATACTATTCTGGTGAGACTCATCATAAGGCAATCAGCATTTGTGCTTAGGGATGGATGCTGGGTTTGCAGATTAATTATATTTCACGCAAAAAGCTGCCATTTCAAAGTGTCCCATCTGCTTTTTTGGGTCTGTTGTTCATAGTACTCAACTTTTCAACACATAGGAAGGGGCCACTGCCTACGTGGCACAGCAGGTTTGGGGGTTGTTTTTTAACTAAAGTTAATTTTGGCTTAAAAATTTATGTGAAGCAAAATAACCATAAAACCAGACTCCCTTGTGTGCAGAGAGAATAATGAGTAATTTGAAAATATTCTGGCCCAGGGAGGGCCCTCCACAGGCAGTCCCTGTGCAGAGAGGCTTGGGGTGCCTGGGCAGCAGTGCCTTGGGTGCTGAGGATGTCCCAGGGGCTGTGCAGGGTCCCCCCAGCCTGCTGCCAGTGCAGGGAGCAGATCCTGGCATCTCCCATGGAGCTCTGCTGTGCAAAGCTCACTGCCTTGCATTATCAGGGTAGAGAAAGTATTTGGCTTCAGGAGAATAAATAACTAGGCCTTATAAGTCATTAAAAATGTATTACAAGAAAAATACAGTGCAGCTATAAATAGAAAACAAAGCAACTCCTATATAAACTTTTACAATGACTGTTACTCAGACTATTTTTCACTGTCTGGTTTTAAGTGAGTGTAGCATCTGTGATCTCTGGAGACTGAGATCCCTTGAAGCTGCACTTCTGCTCAGGTCTGGCAGTGCTCTGGCCTCTGGAAGTCTCTCCCAGTTGGGGTGATGAGCATCTGGGGACAATAACTCAGGGCAGAGATGGGGGCAGAGGTTCTTGTCAGGCCCAAACTGGAATTTTGGTGTTGATCCCCTCCTTCTTTTTTAAGTGGAAGTATTTTATTGCTTCTAATTCCCTTCCATTTGTGACAGTCTGACACATAGCAGTTACTGCCTTAAAAGACATCACCTCTCCCTACAAACCTCCACAGATACACATCTTGACTTAATGTGAAATAAACTCTGTACAGCAAGACATTAATCATTCAGTGATACATCATTCCTGCCTTCCTTTTTGTTACTACTTAAAATAGTTCACATAAGTAACATCAAGCATTCAGAATAATTTCTAAGCCTTTCTTGAGGAATATACACCTTTTTTTCAGGAGTCAATATTATCTCCACGTTTTACTCAGTGCTCCAGCTGAAGTGAGGGTGAGCTTGTTTTCAGGGGGAGATGAACTTTGTGTTTGCAGACTTCAGTTTTAAAAGTTTTCATCCTCTGGTCTGATTTGCTTTTTGCCATGTCAATGAAGTGGAAGAATTCTGTGATTAATACACCTTAATACAATGTCACACTCAGCAGCAAAGAAGGCATCTCAAACTTTCAGCCAACTTCAGCTGTGTCATGTTATGATTTGAAAAATCAAATCCTGACTGTGATCCCAACATAAAAACTCCATCACAGAGCACTCACAGCACTTAAACTCCCATGTGTAGCTAATAGGTTGCTCCAAGGGAAAGTCTGGCCTGCCTTGGCTGGACAGTGATGAACAATTAGAGGTTGCACCCAGGTGTACTGAAGAATCCACAGTTAAATATTCAGGTCAGGGAAAGTAGGCCACAGAGCTAAATGGTGAATCCTAATAGTTCTAATAATCCTAATAGAATCCAAGTTATCCTAAAAGAGTTGTGGCTTCTTGGTAAGGAGGACAGTTTGTGCAGTTTGCATCTGCTGGGCACAAGAGAAGGAGCTGCTGCAGTGTGGGCCAGAATGAAAATGTTCTGTTCATTTGCAGGACTGTGAAATATCCAGGGGCTGGAAGGCAATGTTCAGGTCTTTTCAAGTATTTGGGATCTGGGCCCATGGTATTCTGTTTTGTTCCATTAATGCATCTCTGATTCAGGACCCTGCAAGATGGTGAGAGATCTTGGTAAATGGGAAAAGCACTTTCCTTTCCATGTGTGTGCTTGGCTTTGCTTTCTTCCTAAACTCTCAAGAACCTCTTTCTACAACAGTCCACCAGCCTCCCCCAGTTGGGGTGTTGTTGCCCACCTCCCTCCTGGCTGCAGTCCTTTTAATTTGGGAATTTTACAAGGAATTCTAAATTGGGAAGCTGGAAAACCTGTGATCATATCTACCGTGTCTATCCTATCAGTTGTGGTTCTGTGCTTTCACTGCCTGGAAAACAAAGGGGAAGAAAGTTGAACACATGGTATCCTCAACTAGAAAGGGCTTTGCTGTAAGAGGATATTGAGTTGTGTTGTAAAGCCCAATATTACGCTTGAATTATGCCTGAATAAGGAGAAAGAACATTGTTAAAGAGCCCTAAACATTGACCACAGTGGATCTTCTTTCTTCCAAACCCTTCAGCAGTGTTGTTTGGGGCTGTTAATGATTTGGTATTGTATTTATAAGCCGTCAGGGTAATCCAGAGAGCAGCAGGAGGGGCAGTTGCCTTAAATAAAGCTTTACAATGCTGCTAATTAAAATGATCCTTCCTCTCCCTGAGATGACTAATGAGACAGAAAGAAGAACCAGGGAGGGTTAATGAAAATGCTGCCATGAGATTCCCTATTTTTAATTGGTCTTTTTAATGTTTTAATCTTCTTTAGGGTGTGGGGGTGGAGATGGAGAAATTTTCTTTCAACCTTTCTTGAACCATGTCCAATAGGTTCTAACACATGGCATTTGAAACATCCAGATCTAGCTTTATATTAAGAATCTGTAACCAAAGGTCTGAGGCTGAGTGTAGGTTTGAGATGGAAGAAGCAATTTGGGACTTAACTGAGAACAGAAACAAGAAATGTGAAACCTGTTTTTAAGCTCAAGCTTCCAAAACTCCAAGGACATCCATACCCCAAGGACTGAGGCAAAGATCTGTTGTGAAGGATTGGCACTGGTGCTCAATAGTATTTAGAGCTTTAGGTCCTGATGCTCTGTTAAATACAATATTTATCCCATGAGCATGTCACAGTTCACCTCAGATGTCAAGAATTCAATTAATATTCTCTTTAATAGAACACACCATGACCTAACCTTTTAATACTCTTACTGTGTCTGAGCCCTCCTTATTAGTGTCACTCCAACTTTTCTTCTCAGCTGATGCATCTAACAACAACTGAGATGGGGAAATTGGGAGCAAGGAGAGAGGGGAAGAGATTTAAATTACTTTTGGACTTCACTGTGAGGATTCAGCAGCTTTATCCCTTGTAAAACCCAGTTCACAGGGGGCTGGCACACCCCTCTTTTCCCATTTTTACAGGGTTGGCATCGTGCAAGTTTCAACTTTCTGTCCTTTCAAACCCACAAAAGGCACCTTCACATTTTTCATGGTTTGAGCCCGTCCAGTTTCATTGAAATTGGCCCTGTCTCACATTACATTATCAAACCTGGGGTCAGGGGAAATCATTCATGTGAGTAACACCTGCAGGAATCAATCTTTGGCTGGAAATTTTGTCTGTGCGCTGTGGGTTATAAATACCCAGAGATCCTGAAATCAGCACTGCAGAAATTGCCCTGCATTACATCTGAAAGCTGTCTCAGGAAGTGAGATCCTTAGAATGCACCATGATTTTACAGACTGGAATAGAAGACTGGAGGACTCTTTCTGTCCTTAAGTCTATGAGAAAACAGGCCAGCCCAGCTCCTGCAGTTTTGGTGGAAATCAGAGGTGCAGAACCAAGTTTTGCCATCCTTGTGTCACCTCTAACGAGCTACTAGAAGAAAGCCATAAAACCCAGGAAATGGTGTGTTTCAGATCACATAAATTAGAAGACAGGCTTAGTAATCTGATGGGGTTTATATCTAGCTTTTTTAAAGAACAGAATTAATTTTAAATGCTTCTAATTGGGATCTGCTTCAGCCCAATACCTTTTCTGAGCAAAACCTGCACAACACATTAGAAATGGAAAGAGCTTGAAAGTGAGAAAATGTTTTAAATTATTCTGTGTGGTGTAGCCTTTACATTCTGAGAAGCACTAAATAGCAAAGGCTTTTTTTAAGACAGCACTTCCCTGCCTTCAGCCAGGAGGGGAGCACAGAGAACACACCTGCCTGCAGCTGGGAGGGGGCCACACTATTACCACACCTGTGATTTTAGTAAGATTTGTTGGTAAGATCAGCCAATAAATACAGAGTCTGTACTGCAGCTCCTTAGAGTGGGAGGAAGAACAGACATTGTGCCAGATATTTTCTTGCAACTATATTCATTATTTATGCAGAAGAAGAGATATTTCAGGCAAACAGAGCTGAACCATGAGTGACAAGGTATCTTTCCAGAGCGTAAGGTGCAGGAAAATTGCACTCAGGTTGACAGCTTTTTAATGTAGAGTCTCTATTTCACTGAATTACTGCATGTTGGCATTTCAAAAGTACAAGATGACCTATTTATTAGCTGTGAATCAAACAGAAATTACATGCTAGAAAATAAAGAAGTTGTATGTTTCTTCCAGCTGGTAAGGTGCTTATCCTACAGAAATAATATATACATAGAGGAAAACCTGGAAACAAAGGATCATCAATCACAAGGCACTAAATTTAACGTCCTAGGACCCATATTCATCTTGTAATAATGCAATCATATGTGCTTGTTCCCATACATGTGATGTAATATTAAATGTATGTGTGTCATAATGATTTGAAATTTCACTGTCCCTGTCCGCTCAGGCTCCTGTCACCCTCTTCCCTTTTGGAGAGGGACTACAGGCTTGCAAACTTTGCTTTAATGGTAACAAAGGCAAAAGTGGGAGGAAAATCTGCCAAAAGAGCCCAAGAAGTAACCCAGCACTTTACCAGAGAGGCAAATGCCACACCTGAAGGAAATACCCTTAGAAAGCATGACTGTGTCATTTGAAGAGTGGAAATTCAGCTTTCCTTGGGAACTTTGAGATCTAGGATCTGAACAAAGGCCCAGAAAGCAAAAGCTAAAATTGATGGATTTGGCAACCGACAATCAAATGAAGTTGAAACGAGTTTCAGGAGCAACGATGTCCAAGCCCAAACCTGGAGCAATGTCAAATGTAGCTTTACAAATGTATTTCATACACCTCTTAGCTCAGAAAGTAAATAATTTTATATATTTTCCATTTTTCACTGCAAGTGCCACCATCATTATCAAGCACAATCCCCACATAAAAAGAGCAAATTCATGGAACATGAAAGGGTGTGGAGAAACATTGAGGAGAGACATGGGCACAAACACACACAAAGGTGCTCCAAGTAAGCAAGAGTGTACTATAGTAATATTTGTGGACTTTGCTACAAGCTACCAGCATTCTGTAAATACCAAAATCTGCAGAATCACAGTGAGCAGATGCCTCATTTCCTTCCTCTCCAGCCTCTCCTGTTCCCCCACCTTCTGCAGAACAAAGTTTTGGTCTCTCACTGTGTGGCCTGGCTGTTGTTTTCCCAATCAGAGCAGCAGGATTTGTGGGGAAGATGAAATGATTGCTGACTCTTTTCTTCTCATTAAGTTTGTTTACACTGTGGACCATTGAGGCTTCCTGGCTTTGTGTCTCTCATACTCTGCTTTGAGAATCCCCAGCATTCATAAAAGTGAAGCCATCTAAACCTGCACAGCTCTTACATTACTTAGAAAAGTCCATAAGAACTTGTCCCACACATGTAGCGTTTTTATTTTTAAAAAAAAAAAAGTGACCCCCCCCAAACTGGCTGTGTAAAAGAAGGTTCCTGCCAGGTTAATCCTCAGACCTGGCAATTATTGTACCCAAATCCACTCTGGAAGAGCAGCTCCCAGAATCAAGGCTCCATTATACCCCAGTGACTATGGCCAAGAGCACCAAACTCATCCTGACACTGCAATAATCATGTCCTGAAGAGGGAAACTGAGCAATAACCTCCCAGTACAATTTCTGCAAATCCATCTCTGTGGCAGGAAGGGGGAGGACAGCATTAAAAACTGTTGCCTGCCCCAGAAAGACAAGAAGAGAAGGAAAAAATGACAAAATTCCTGTTGACAGATCAGAAACCCATTGGCAGTGGCACATGGTGAACTTTATAATGGCACCTTTGGCTCTGCCACTTTGTCTTTCTGGGGCTGCAAAGCAATGTTTTTCACCAACCCTAAATCCAAACCAGCTTTGCAATCAGTTAGCATCACTTGGATAGATAAGTGTATATACATTATATATGTATAATCTATCAATGTAATTTTCAGACTTATCAGCTGGATAAAGCACATTTTTAAATACATGCTGACCCAAGCACATCTGAGTACATTTGCAATAGAAGCAGGACAGTTATTTCACCATTGTACACTCATTCCAAGTTAACACATAGGATCTTTGTNTACACTCATTCCAAGTTAACACATAGGATCTTTGTGGGGGAAAAAAAAATCTATACATTAGAAACATTTAATTGACCACTTGATGTTATTCCAATCCCTCTCTGTTGAATCCTGAGTGGTAAAACTTAACATGACTCTTTTTTGGTTGAATTATCCTCCTGCTCTTGCATATATCCAAGCTGTGTGCTCTAATGCAAGGCTCCTACATTTGTCTTGGTAATTTATCTCATTTCCTTTGGAATGGTGTCCCTCAGTGGCTCCGAGAAAGTGGAGCGGTTGTTTTAATAGATTTGAGTTTTATCTGCCTCTCTATTTGCAGCAGGGCATAATAATAATAAATTATGATACTAATAAGTAGGTTGTGCAGAATGGACTACAGTGGTACCACTTCCCTCCCCCTCCAAAAAAGTAATTTATGGGTACATTCTTGTGACTTTAGGGGTGTAATAAATTATCAGGGTTCGTTTTTCCATCCAATTTGAGGCAGTGCAGCTGTGTTTTGCAAGCAATAAACTCTCTTGTTGTATTTCTTAGCTAAGCACTGAAAAACACAGTGTGATTTTTTTCCCCTCCCTTCCCAATTATTGTTGCAACGCCTGGTAGCTTCTCTGTAGTTAAGGGTTTGCCAGGGCTTCTATTATAAACCTCAATTTTCAGGGGCCTGTAACTTTGCTCTTTTAAATCATAGAAGGCTAGAACTTGGGGTACATCTCTCTAAATTTTATGCTTTTTTAACTGAGAAAAAGCCAGATTTTTTAAGGAGTTCAGAACTTGAAATCTGAGCCGTGTGTGGAAGTCACAGACACGGATGTGAGTAGCTGGTAATGCTTGGATATCTGTTCAGCCCCTGAAAAGCCTGTGAGTGCCTCCTATTCTGAACACATCTTGGGGCAGCGTCTGGATCCTAATTACATTTTTGACACTGCACAAGAAGGGGAGCACCATGTGCCACTTTCTTCTGCTGGAGGTTTGGGGATCACGAACAAGTCAGCCATTTGGAGGAGCTGCTCCTTAAAGGTGCTGTCCTGCTGTTGAGTGCTGGCCCAGGGGTTCAGTGTGCTGGAAACAGAGAATGTGAGGGAAACTGCAGCAGTTCAGCCTTCCCAAGCAGCCACGTGCATTCTCAGGTTGAGAGTCTGTGTGGACCTGGTTCCCATTCCCATCCCTGCCCTCTTTGCATTCAGCCTGACATGAGCAAGGGTCAGAAAAGGGAGGAAGAAAACGAGAAGATACGACAGCAACATTAGAATTGCACAATCTCTACAGCAGCCTTGCAGACCTGTGGCTGGGAAGTGCAGTGTGTGTCCAGCTCTGCCAGGAAACGGTGCATTCCTTCCCCTCTGCAAAATCTTCCTGAACAGGAAAAAAAACCCCACCTGATTTTCTAACACTGCTTTGTACAGGTACAATTAAATCCTGTGTGTACTGTGCAGACTCTGCTCTGCCAAAGGGAGCCAAATACCTTCTAACACAAGGCAACAAACCAGGAGTGGAGTAAAAATGACTCCAGGTTTCTGGGGTGCTCTTAGGAAAGGAAGGAGCAGCTCCTTTGTGCAGGCTGCTCTTCCAGCTGCTCATTTCGGGCCGTACAGCAGTGCCAGACTAATGCTGCTGCTAAAGCTGCCTTCTCTACGTGATCAGCAATTAAGCTGTGAAGTCAGCCCCTTAATATTATGTTAACATAGTTCAGTATATTAAATGTAAAACAAGTCATAATTTTTAAAGGTACCTCGGCTTACTGAGTCTAAATGAAGGCAGCAGTAGGACTATCACAGCCATATGCAAATCACCTGCATTTTAAAGCTAACAATAGATTTTGCTTTATTGTTTTGGCATTTAACGAGTGGGAAAATAATAAATTAAGCCACATGGGGAATCCCTGGTGCTTTTACAAACTGAAGCAGTGCCCATTTGGAGAGAGAACATTCCCCATTTTTCTCCCTACCTGCATTTCTCTTAACCCACCACCTTATTAAAGCTTATAGGGCAAAATTCTCCTCTCATATTCCTCTGGCAGCTCTTAGTCCACATTCAGCATTCCCTACCTTCCTGGCTGTCTTTCATCCTACCAGCTCTCTCTGCAGACAGGAAACAGAAGAAGAGTAAAGACTGGCTGGGCCATAGGGAGTCAGAAGAAGGATGTTGTCATAGTTTTAGAAGGGCTACAATAGCTATTAGAGCACTGGCAGCTTTTTCTGCCTGTTGAAATAGGGGATGCAGTCAGCCAGGTCTATGGAGGAAGCAGCTGCATGGATCAGGAGCACAATGGATCCATGAAGGATCCGTGCAGTAAAAATAACAGGGCCAGAAGTCAAGCTCAGCCATGAGGGTCATAGAGTTATAGAATATCTCAAGGTGGAAGAGACCCATAACACTGACTGAATGGGCAGGTGTTGCTCTTGCAAGTGGCAATGCTTTAGCTCTCTTATCAGAAGTCATGATGTGCAGCTGAAAGCAGATCACATCATGGATGTTTGCTCCTGAATTCCATCCTGGATGTGTCTTTTCCAGCCATGTTTTCACAAGACATCAAAAGGAAAATTACACCACTTCATTGCCCCCCACTGCTCCTCTGTGTGAACAGCCAGAGACCTTCCTCGTATAGAGCAGGAACACAAGTGCCTTGCACACGTGCTTGTTTCCTGTGTTATCTGTGAGAAGTAGCAATTATGTACATCCATGAACGTACCCCTGCACCTCCATCCCCATAGGAACACTTTTACCAACACCAAAGGATGCAAGAGAAATCAGGAACCAAAGCAAAGCAGCCAGCCTAAAGTGAACACAGCACTGCAGCATTAACTGGCAACAGAAAATTGCCAGGGAGAGTGAAAATTTAAACAAACAACAGAAACAGAGAGAAATAGTTCGAATGGAAACCTACAAACCTCAGACAAGTTTGGAACATGCCTGGGGATAATTCTTCAGCTTCCATCTCATGGCTCTGTACAAGCTCTTAGAAAAGCCCCTGTGGTTTTGCCTCACGTGTCTGTTTTCTGTCAAATCTGCTGTTTGTCCTATTCAATGCATTTCATCAGTTGTGTGTAATGTTTGCACTTACATCTGTGCTACATGGGGGAAATTGTAGGCAGGTTTGCGCAGCCCTGTGAATATATGAAGCTCTCCACAAGGATTATGGTTATTTTCATAATAATTCTCCACCCCTGCCTACGTTTGAAGTCAGGGATGTGTGGTGGCTGAGCCAGACAAGCAGAACAGAGGCAAAGGCCCAATTAGCTTCATATTGCCAAAGCTCTTACAAACACTAATGCATTAATCATCGTAAAACTAAGACATGGGCATTGGGCTGTGCTCCTGGCTCACTTCAGTCAGGTTATAGCTTGACTGATGTTGAGAATTACATGATGAATCTTGTCCATTCATCTCCACTGTGCAGGAGAGGAAACAGAAACAAAGGCAGAGCATCTCAGTGGCCACTCTGACCTCAGTCCATTATGTCCCTTTGTAAAACCTGACCAAGTCTTAGCTCAGGAACAAGCACATCCCAGGTTCAGGTCCAGATAAGCATCAATCCTCCATGCAGTGCTTTCTGTTACCATGTTAGAAAATCTAGATGCTGCTTAAAACATGGGAAGTCTGCAAATGACATGAGAATAGACAGGCAAAGGCTAAACAGCAAAGTAAGTGTTTGGTTTTGTAAGTGATGCACAAATACACAGAAGCAAGCTGGCTCTAGGAAGAGCTTTTCAGATTACTTGAACATCTCTTACAAAAATGGATTAAAATACAGACTCCTCCTATTATTTTTCAATAATAGAAGTGCAGCACAGAACAACTCACTAGTGCCGCAAACTACTTTTTCATTTCTGTTTTTGTTTCATGCTTCAATATCTTCTTCCAGCTGCTCATGTCTCCTTTTCCTTCTCCTCACTTTGATCTATTAGTTTTCCCCAGAAATGGGGTTTATAAATCATTGTAATGCAGCCCTGGGAAAGACGGTGCTTAGTGCAGGGAGAAATACATTGCAGCTAACAGCCACGGCAGGGAGGAAAACTCTCACCTCGTACAGGGGCTTTGGCGACAGGTTACGGATGGCGCTGGGTTATTTTATGTCTGCATTCCTGCCATCAGGGGCAAGGCCACAGGGAGCGCTGCCTGCACCCCCTCGCAATATTTCAAGCTTCCTTCTGCAGGCAAAAAACAAACCACTCAGGGGCTCGCAAGGGAAAGGAGAGGAGGAAAAATTGCTACAAGAAGAGGAGGGGAGGCAGGACAGGTGGGGATGGATCACTCAGTTCCTGCTTTTGGACCGTTGCATCCTTTTTTAAAAAAGAGACGTTTGTCTCTTGCACCCTGAAAAGATGCTGATTTCATGCAGGTCCCATCTGTTGGCAGCAGTGGCAGGATCCAGCTCACCCACGAACATTTCCACCCCTTTGTGCCAAAGCTTTTGTGTTCCCATTTTGTACTCGGGAAACTTTGTTGCTGGAGGTCCGTGGTTGACCCTGACCCTAAAGCTGAATCCAGGGGGTCCCACAGGAGCAGCCCCTCCAGCACTGTATTAGTTTGCCCCCCTTGAGAGCAGTTGCAGACACATCTGTTTATGGTGTTCAAAAATCTTTTTTGTGTTTGAAACTCAAGGATTGAAGCTTTTCTTTCTAGTCAGAATTTTGAAAGTTGGCCACAGTTATTAAAAAAATCCTCTAGAAGATGAAGCTGGGAGCAGCACAAGGCTGGGCACCAGGTCACTGAGTAATCTCAAAACAGCCTTCCATGTACAAGTTGGTGCAAGGGCTGCTTTACTGCTTGTGGCACAACACTGTGGCCAACCTGAGTGAAGGTCTGAGCTCTTTCCAGCAAGGGGAGGTCCCCTAAGTCCCCTCCTGGGAATAAGAGTTAGTTCTAAATGCAGAAAACCCAACATCATCGTACAATCAGAGAGACAAACCTCTGTTGGCAGAGATTTATGTACTTATCTCCTGCCCTGGAGTGCAACATGGATTAGGGGAACCCATTGCCAGCCCTATTTAATTAGGAAGGAAATCTTCATAACCTCCTAAGAGCAGCACAATCACATGCAAGCTACAGGCACTTTGAATCACTTGCTGTGTTTTTAGGATCACCAGCTCCTAATAAGACCACCCCGGGCAGACACACCATCCTTTAGTTCCGAAAGCACACAAAAGAGACACCATGCTGGAATCTTACCTCTATCTTTAACAAAGCATTACCCCCTCCTCACCCTCTTCCCCATAATTGCCTTGTTATTGTCATTGGTGCCATTGTTCATTGGCTCGGCCGTAGAGAGGCCCGAGGGAGCAGTTCTGCCTTAGCTAAACCAATATCTCCTGCAATAACCCCCTGCAGTTTCCCCTTTGCTATCCCATGTTGAATAAATCCTCCATCTCTGTTTGCTGAATGATCATAAAGATATGATTGAAGTTTCAGATTTATGGTTTCCTCCGAATCAAGGAGCAACTCCAATAATGCCAGAGCCTGTTTGCTGACTGCTTTTGACAGGATATACGTAAAGGGAGGTTTGTAAGAGCAGAAACAGGAATGCAAAGATTACAGGGAGGTATTTTCTAAACATGCAGTGCACACACATGCAGTCAGGTAAAGAGTTGAGTGCACACACACACTCTTCCAGAGCATCCTCCATCCAAGGACCTCACTGTGGTTCCCAAGCTCCCTGCAAGGCAGGGAGTGCACACAATATTTTACTCTAACAGCAAATCTGTCTCGAGTAGCCACACAAGGGACCCACAAGAAGTGGTTGCCTGGTAAAGGAGGATCCTGACTAAAGAGCTCTCGGCTGTACTGAAAACTAAAGTGGTTGCTGAAGGCTGTACGTTTAAGGTGGTCCTTGCTGTCAGCTTCACACTCCATGTGCCATGAGTTCCCTCTGAACTGAGTTAATGCAATCCTCTGGATGCCCGGGATGCTCTTTGGGGAGCACAGATAAACCCTCTTGCTCCTGTGGGGGAATATCCCAGACGTTTTCTCTGATCAAAGCACCAACATCCAAAAAAACCAACCAAAGAGGCCTTACACTTCCAGGGAAAAGCAACTGCCTCCTGAGGACACCGAGCCTTCACCCTCCCCACTGAGGCAACAGCCTCCCAGGGAATCTGGTGCAGGATTGTGAACTTCAAACTGGGATAATCATCACCTTCCCCAGTGCTGTTGCCTCTGTCTGGGTGTCTAACCCCGCCTTTCCCCAGCAGCCCATCCCAGCAGCATTCAGTGTCTCTGTCACACAGCTGTATCCCGGGAATCACACAGCATGGGGCACATTGCTATTCAGATTCAGGTCAATATTAGTTTTTTAATGAATAAACCACCACAAAGCTGCAATGAAAACAAAGTTTGTGACTCTGGTGTCAGAATCTGAACGGAGCATCCAAAATACATTTCCTCAGCTTTGCAGCTGCAGCACATTTGCTTTTCCCTGATTCACAGCCATTTATGCTCATTCTCATTTCAACAGAAACCTATAAAACTCTTACAGCGTGATGCAGTCCTAAATTAAATGCACTTTAACATCCCTATATAACAAGGGAGTCTTTGCTCTTTTAAATTAACGCGTGTGGCTGCGAAGGGGGCCTTTCCTGGAAAATTTATTCCGCTTTATTTGGAGACAGAAAACCCCACCTCGCTCCACCTTCTCTGAGAGCAAAGCTTATTTTGTGTGTTATAATGAGGAATTTGTAATAATGAGAGCGTTGTGTGTTAGACTAACTACGAAGTGAACAACAGAAGACTCCTGTGAAAAGCAGTGTTTGTGTGATGTATGGTAATATTTTTCCTTAGTGCATTACAAAAGAAAAAAGCAAGATAAAAATATCTTCCATTTTCTCCCTAATTTGTAGTTTTCTGGTGTTAGCAAGGCTTATAAGACACATGCTCCCAATTAGCTGCTCCTCTTAATTTAAATGCTTCATAAATTATCTCCTGCGCTTGTGGATTATCACTTCATAATGCGAGTTAGCATTTAAATAAATAGCTGCGATGTAGGAAATTAGAGAGGTTTACAGTCTGAGGCAGCAGCATAATGAAGGAAAATACCACAGCAGCTGAACAGGGGTTGGGAGAGATGTGATGAGACAGAGATTTTTTTTTTTTTCCCCTTTACCTTTTAGCAACCAAATTTGGACTTCAGCAAGGAAAATATGGGTCAGAACTCCAGCAGAGCAGGAGCTTTTTGTAATGGCTGAACATGAAGGGAACATAGAGAATTCTTTAGCACATAAAATATCTGATTTAGCAAATATGATGCAATTATGAAGTGACTTTTCCAAGCCAACTCTTGGTTGACTCAGAAGGTTGCCCCTTTGAAAGAAATTGGGCTACTCATGTATGTCACCTGAGCAGTATCCAACCCCTTATCTACTCCTTCAAAAAATATGGGACTGGAGAGAGAAAAACAATGGAACAAAGCAGAGCTGGAATAATACTGAGAAAATTTGGTGGGGAAAGCAATGAGGCACTCAGATATAGGATTATGAGGAATTTTAGAAATATATATAAGAAGACAAGAAGTCATTTGTAAGCCAGGCAACTTTCCTTATATTTTTAGCACCATTAATAAGATCAGCTCATAGACAATGATAGTTTTTAACCATTGGCAGAAACTTCCCAGGGCTATTTCAGCCTAGTTTTACAATTATTTTCATAAATGTAGAAAATTATGAAGACAGGGGCAGGGAAAAACCTCACAGCTCTTCCTTGGGGGATTAAGGTTCTTTCCAGTACTTGCTGGTCTTGCCTTTGGTGTCACTGCTGCTTTTTCTGCCACAGGAGAAAACTCTGGGCAAGATCCTGCCAGGAGTCACCCATGTGTGATTGCCAGAATTCTCCAGGAGCTGAAGACAGAGGCACTGGTGGGCTCAGGACCCGTTGGTGTTTGTCCTGCAGAGCACCCAGGTTGAGCACTGCAGCTCTCAGGGAAGTTCAGCTGTTACAGCTCCCTGCTTGCTCATACACAGAAGCTCTCAGCATGTCAAAATCGTGGATTTTTTTTTCAAAAACACAGGAAAATCATAGAAGCCTTGACAGCCTTGACCAAAGTCCAGCCTTAGGCAGGAGTAAAGTTATTAGTTCCCTTATTTCCCGGAGAAAGTCTGACACATTAGGATTTCACAGTAACGGGCTGTAAGTGTAATGGGCAGGGTGTGATTTTGCTTACTAGGTTTTGCAGTTAAATTCCAGCATGTTGAATACATTTTGCTGTAGGACAGAGCAAATGATTCAGGCAGATTCCTGCATTAGCACAAGGCCCTCTGTGCTTAATAGGAGCCCTGCTTAACTGACAGCACAATTTGGGTCTTGGGTGTATTTAAAATACTTCAAGAGCGGGGGTCAAATCGTCTCATCATTTACATTCCTACAACCCTGCTAATCCCAGGGGAATTCTGCAGTTCTTCTGAAGTCAGCAGGAATGAACATGGGCAACTGGACTGAAATCTGTTGGAAGAAGATTTCTGCCTGGACCCCTTAGGACTCAAGTGGAGTCTGCAGCCGTTGCTTGGAGATGCAGCTCACCCTGCAGAGAGTTCAAGTCAGCACAGCAGGAGCCCTGTTTTCATCCTATAATTTTCTATTCCAACACATAGTGTTTAGAAACTAGAAAAGGGATTCATCCCACTCCAACCAACATCTGAAAGTTTACAGCTCTTCATCTCTCCAAGTTTCCATGTGCTAAAAGACAGGCTCTGGGGGCCAAACTGTACCTGTGCTCACAGCTCTGCAGTGGCTCTGTCCTCTGGGGCATATTTGCATCTCTATTATCACTTTGTCTTCTGCACCAGGCAAGGAATGGCCACAGGTGCTACTGGCTTATTCTCTGCTTGAGCCTGATAAGCCTCAATTTTGCTGGACTATGAGGACACAGAAACCAGCCCTTCTGTCCCAGCTGCAAGGGCTCTTCAGGTCTAAGAAGAACCTGGCAGAAATATTGAATGCTGAATGCAGGAGATCAGACTGGAAACCCCAGGACTAGATTCCTTCAGGGAGATGGTGCCACTTTTTACAGAATCACCTTTTCTTCGAAAAGGGCATTTTAAATAATAAAATTGGAAGCAGCCGCATATCTTTCCAACTGATCTACTAATCATATTTCTTCAAATTTTATATCCCTGACCCTTGTAAAGGGATTGCAAGGAAGGCATTTTTTAAGCTGCATTTTAATAAGTCAATATGAAAGCTCAAAATTATTTAAAGCTTCTTAAATAGGATTATATTTGATTTCTTGTGGGAATAGTGGGGGATAGTATAGTAAAGACGTTCTGTCCTGCTGAGGTTTTATTACATTAAAGAAACAGCATCCTTTTTTAACAGCAAAAACTTTATCTATTCTCTAATGAAAATAGAGATTATTCTGTACATGAGGTGACTGAAGTTGGTAAGTTCCTGCATCTGTGATGAGAGATTAGAGTTTCTCCTTGAGTGAAAGCCGAGAGATTCCTGAGCCAGAGGTTTGCCCAAATTTAACAAGTTGTCTCCTTGTCTAAAATATTTGAATTTTGTTCTAGGAGGTACCACAAGTGTATTGACTTCAGACAAATTCTGCTGTGAAATAACAGGTAGCTCTCAAGGAAGCCAGTATCTCATTTGCAGCCAGGGATTTAATTTAGCCTAAGAATCAGAGGTCTGTGCTGCTGGGGAACTATTTTTCTGTGCAAGAAATATGGCCATATTCAGTCTGCTCAGAAAGGCCCAGAGTCAGATTCTCACTTGAATTCAACTTCTTTAATGTCGTTGTGGTTTATGTGAATGCTCTGCTGGCAGCACTTAGCTTAATATGTTCTGTAGCACCCAAAGAAAAGCAGGAAGGTTAAATAAAAACTACCTGTATGAAGGAGCAGCAGTGAGTTACACGGTGTAAAAAGCAGCTTCACTGAGTTGCTCTGGACATAATCTGGGCCAACATCTGGCCTTGAGAACATAAGGGGATTTTTCTTGAAGTAGCAGATGGGGAGGTTCAAAGAACAGATATTAAGGATGAAACACAAAGAAAAGGTCATAACTGCTAGAAGGGGACAGAACCTTTTTCTTAAAAGAAAAAGCAAAAGCCAGCATTATCCATTCTCTTTAACATTTAGAGAATGTTCTCTCTCATTCTCAAATATTCCACACCCTGCTCTCAGCTAAATCTGGTGTTTCCCCTGAAGTCAACATCAACACTCTCTGGCAGATTTTGACTTCAGGATTTGCAGGAGATCAGGTATCCCCATTGCTCTGTTTTTTTGGGAAACAACAACCCCACTAGACCCTTCCCAGCTGCTCTCTGGATACCCCACATTCTCTGTGGAACCATCTGCAAAGATGGTAAAATAGCTTTTTTTTTTTGCAAAGGTATATTCACTATTCTGCCCACATTATCCCCAAAGCCTCCAAAAATGCTGCCACACCAAAGACAGAATTGTTCCACAGATTTCCCCACCCTGATCCATCCATACATGTCTCCATTTTCCCCCTGATGTTGCCTGCAGGGAGAGCAAGGACTTGGAGATGTCCCTCCATTCAGCTGCTCCACCCCATGCTGTGCCAAACCTCTCTGCCATTGCCCCTACATGTCCTCAAATCTATCCCAGGCTCATTCTGCCTTTTAAAGGTGAAAGATGGTTGTAGCTCAAGAAAAATCAGGTGCAGGTAAGACCTCAGTCTAGTGGTAGCTGTAAACAGCACCCTTTAGCCCAAATAACTTGCCAAGGACTTTGTCTTCTGACTACAGACCATGCTTTTTCCCCAGGGCTGGGAGCAGGCAGGGGCTGATATGAACTTCACAAGCTGTGACACCCTCTACAGAAACACATGTGCTTCTTTGACCTTCAGCGCTGGCACAGAACCTTACACAGACACAAATTTGTCTTAAAGTCAGGAGCAGATTTAATAGAGCAGGAGAAGATCGTTTTCAATATTTCCATCTCAATTATAGTCAAACACCTCGGTGAGTCTCAGCCTTTGGGGCTGTACCTGGGCTGCCTGCTCCCAGCGTGGAGACTGTCGGCAGAATCAGCAGAAATAGCACAACTGGGCAAGGTGTTGGTGATTTATCAATGCTGAAGTAATTCATCCTGACACGGAGGCGCCGAGGAGGAGCTCAGGGTCCAGCAGGTGCCCCCAAAGGCCTGAGAGTTATATGGTGCCACACATCGACAGCGACAGACTTGGGATCTGACTCCTTAGCAAAGAGCATCCTTTTTATTTTTTCCAAACTCGTTTTCAAACAGCAGAAAGAAGCAGCCCTGTTACAGAGAAAGGCATTTTTAACAGTTGCAATACCCTACTGCTGAAATTGTCCCTCTAGCAGCACATTATCTTCTAACTCAATAAAGAGTGACTGGTATTCAGAGTGCCAGAATTTGGGGGCAAACAGGATTTTTCAATGGAAAACTAGAGGGTGAATACACCCATGAAGACAAATGGAAGTATTGTGTACGCAAATACTTTCATATCTGCCTGGCCCTTTAAAACCAAAATGATAGAGTTCATTTGCATTTAGATCTCTTTGGCTCCCTCTTTTCATCTAAAGACAAATCCTCACAAAGGCTGCTTAATTAGACCAAATTAGATTTCCACCTAGTGGCTTGTCATTCATTAGAAAACGCTGTTCTTTTTTTCTGTTTTGGTAATTATAAGCTGGTCTCGCAGTGTTCACTTCAGGCTCAAAGTCTGACTTGCATTCATGATTTTGTGCAGATGAGAGGAAAATTATTCAGCCGCATCAAGTCTGCCCATTTTACAAGTTGGATAAAGATCATCGCTGGAGTCTTTTATGTAATGGGGTATATACTCTTTCTTAAGTCTTTAATGATTAATTGTAATAGCATATCTCATGGCAATTTTCAAGACTAAAAGCTGAGTGCAAACAGTTTGCACGCAAAGCGACCGCATCAGATAGAAGGTGCCTTCCCTATTTAGGAGTTTCTGCGTTGGAAACTCCTGTGTGGCCTTTGGATGTTGGTGTTCCAGCTCTGTTGTGAGCAGAGAAGATGGGAAGGGGCTGGTGCCTGGGGTTAGGTAGGTGGAACCAAGGTTGGAAGTGCTCTCTGCCTTCTCTAACTGCCCTATCCAACCCAGCCTCTGCTGCTGGCATTACACATAATGCAGGCCCTAGAGGGGAAAACCTTTCCAATTTAGACCTGACACTCAAAGGTTGGCATCTAATAAGCCTACAGCTCCCAGTGCAGGTCAGTGAGGAGCACAGGTTAGCACAGACTGTAGATGTACTCTGGGTTAGCAGTGTGTCTACCCTATCTGGAGTACTTATAATGAAAGTTCAACTCACAGCAAGATCCTTGAGCTTTGCCATTCCTGTTTCCAAGGCCAGCAGTTTGCTCAACCATCACCCTTCTCTCTGTAAGACACTCACACTGCTGTGGGACACTGTAATAATTTGGTCTCACAGTCTGAACTCAGTAGACTATTAGGACTGGTCTCCTTCTGTCCCCAGTCCAAACTCCATTCCCTTTGCTGTCCTGCATTGTCACACTGATTCCCTGCCTCAGTTTCCCCTCTATTACAGAGGATTAATGCTCACTGGCATGTTTCGAAGCTTAATAACAGGGACAGATTTTGTGGTGGTCCATCAAGCAAAACTTCCTTTGACTTTGACCTTTAATATTTATGAAAAGCTTCAAAGACAACTGCCAACTTATTATAAATAATCTTCTTGGGAATGGAAGTTACAAGCAGTCAGCGGCAGGCAGCCCAGCAGCCACCAGCCCCTGCTAGGACTTCTTCTGCACTAACAAATCCAGATTTTCAGGTGTGTTTTTGTAACAACATTCTCTGTTTTTCTTGTGAGAGAGGGAAAGTTTTCCCCTCCACCTTTAAAAAAAAATAGAAAAAAAAAATCTCATCAAATTTGCCTTTCTCAAAACACTGAACATTCCCTTTCTCATCTACCTAAACCTGATGTTGAGTTACTGTTCCCCAGAGGCTTTCAGTAGCTCAGTTCTGATGTATCCCTGCACTTTGTAGCTCACTGCCTTCTTAGAGTGTAATCAAACATCAAGCTAAGTAGCAAATAAATCTCCCGATCTCATAAGCTGCACAGCAAGATCATGTAAATGCAAATGAAGGGCTTGATTTCAAGCTGTCGCGGGGGGAAGGAGGGAAAAATGCTGGGCCTTGTCACTGCAATCACTTCACTCTGCAAGTGCAGTAAATCTGCAATAATAATAGTAATGGCAGCGTGACGGGAGGCTTTACTGTACAAGGGGGTGTCATGAAAAGGGGAACAGAAGGCAGGAAGGAGGCAGGGCCTGGCAGGCTCAAAATGCACCGGCACAGAGTTTGCAGGTGTCCACAGAGCAGAGCCAGAGAGGAGGGGATGGGGCAGCCCTGGCTGAGTCAGAGCAGAGGATTCATGGATTTGCCCAGCATCCCCTCTCACTGAAAGGCTGCAGAGCCAGGGATTAAAAATCCGTGCCTGTCTCTTGCTGTACCTCTGCACAGACATCTCCTGCCCCTCTCAGTCTCAGTCGTCTGTAGAAAATTGATGCCATGTGTGTCACTGGGCCATAAATACCAGGGGATGAAACAAATAAGTCTTGCAACAAAACCTGGAATCCTGAAAGGTTTTGTACTTACATCTTTGCAACACATCCACCTCTTTACAAATAGACCCCTTTCAGAGCTTTCCTTTTCCTTCACAGCAAACATTTTCCAACACTCAAATAAATCCAAATCCAGGACTCAAGCCTGGGGCTGCACAAATCAGAAATTCCCTGACAAAGGTCAGGGAGATCTCAATACACCCAACATCACTCACTTCTCAGCCAACTAAGGTATCCTCAATGACCAAACACCCCCAGCACTGCAATGGGGCTGGTCTGAGCATGGCACCCTTCAAACCCAGTCCACACACACCTGGTTCAACCATGAAAAGGATCATGTCCAAGGGGAAAGGATGCATTAGCAGAGTCCTTAAAGACTATTTGAGAGAGCGAACAAAACCCCACAGCCCTAAGAGGAGGTGTCATCTCTGCTGGGTTCTCTGGGAATGCTTCAGGAAAAAGTCTAGAGTTGTCCTTTCCAAACAGTCTGGATCAACAGCATTTAGGATGCTGGATTTTCCTCACTGAGGTCGTAAAGGGAGAAAACTTGCAGAAGGTACCCAGAGAAAATTAGGACCGCCTGGGATGTAGAGAGAGACGGTTTTAATTAGAGCCAAGAGGTGGGAAATAAGGCAGAGAAATGACATCTTAATGAGGTTTAATGAAGTTGTCTGCTGATGGGCACAGCTGTCAGACAGATCTGTATTCCAGCCAAGCAGCTTTGTGACAAGCTAAACCGGAACACAGGGAATGGTGCTGGAGCTGGGAGAAAAAAAAAGACCTTCTGCATCAACTTTGGCTCACTTTCCCCACTGCTTTATGACAGAGCACACCTATAATGCCCAAGGACAAGCAAATAGATCCAGTCCATGAGCTGGAAACAGCATTTTGCTAATTTATGAATGAGAAAGGCTGTAATCTTGGACTACATCAAGCAAGATTCATTCCTGCTCATCCTTCCCCTTCTTTCGTAGATGCAGGATGTTGGCAGGCAACCAGAGTCCTCTGAGTTTGTTGATTTTTCTTCAGGCACAGATTCTCTCCATGTACAACATATTGGACCAGATTTTTTTTAATTAATTATCCAGCACCTTCAGCTTTATTTATTCAGTGCAAAGTGACTGTAAAATGCCACCTGATCATAAAAGGGAACAGCGTGCACTCATTTTGTGATGGAGTAAACACCCAACTGTGATAACTTCAGGTGCACTACGAAAGGGACTCTTTAAATCCCATAATTTCTTACATTCTATACAGTTCTGCATTTAAGGGTCTGGAAGCAGCTTTGCCACAGGTTACAACCCTCTCTCCTTTCCTGCAGTTTCTCATCAATTTTCTCCCATCTGCCACACCTTTGCCACCATAGCAGATTTCTGACCTCACTTAACTGATCCAGTATCAGAACATGATGCCTGGAAAACGCCTTTTCTCAAGCGTCTGAGAAACATTACACCATTTCCCTTGTACATCAGTGACAACTAATCTAAAAATAGCTGTAAATACACGAGAAATAGATCAGCAATGAAAGCTACTTTATCATCCGTGGCAGAGGTTTATGTGCTTTGCATGGGCTCCCGACTCACACAGAGTGTGCACATATGGTTTAGCACTGCTGGGGTGGCATTTCAGTCGTGGCAGCACTAAAAACCCACTCACTCAGCTCTTTAACAGTGCTGGACACATCTGCAGGGGACAGTCCCTTCCTCTGCTCGAGGTTCAGAGGAGGCAGCTGGGGGAATGCAGCCATGTCACACTCAGGTTGCACCAGGTAGATGAATCAATGGCTTTTAGAAAGGCCTGTTTGCAACTGGGTCCCTTATCAACTGCTGTACAGCCTCAGCCTGCCAGAGTGGCAAGTTGGAGGTGCTTTATTCACAGTCTCTTTTCCCTCGAGTCTGCATTTGATTCGGCATCTCCTGATCCACAGGGTGTTCACTGTGCAGTGTAAGAATGGTCATCTCAATGTTGGTGTTCAATGGTTTACCCCTGCCAACACCTACAACATCCCAGCTCCTCTGACACTCCTTCCCACGGAAAGGTGTCCCAAAGCACCCACACCATGGCCTCTGGGCTTCTGGGGACTTGTTGCTGACCCTGCTCCAGCTTTCCCTTGCAGGAACACAGATCCAAAGCTACCAAGCCCCTTCCCTCCTCCACTGCCTCCCTTTCAAGCAGCAATAACGTTTCAAGACACACACATCCTGCAGTGACTTCACCATGGAGATGGGAGGAGAGAGACAAAAGGGGTGAGGGGAGGTCAGTTAATCCCCCAGACACCACCAGGCTGGGACACACATGGGCTGGGGAAGAGTTAGTTCATTTTGAAACTAAATAGAAATGTGGTTTATTGAGCTCAAGTTCTCTTCTGTGATATAAACCCCAGGCTCTGCTTTCCCTTCTTCATCCTCCTTATCCTCCTCCTGCAACATGCCCTGTGTCTTGATTATTCCCAGGCAGGAGCAACCATGTGATTGTGCCTGGGTAAGTTTATGTCAGTTTTCTAGGAGGATGCACAACTTGGAAATGAAATAACTCAAAGTAAATTTAAGACCAGCTGCAGTCTCTCCAGCAGACACCACAGCTGGGCATCCCAGTCACAGGAGAGATTAACCAACAAGAAGACTTCAAGTCCACACACATTAAGTCAGGACCCCTATTTCCAGCAAGGCTAGGTGGCTTTATAACTCCAATACAAACCTGTGTGAAATTCAGTATCCTTTAGGCTTCAATTCTCTTTTGCACCGTGGTACTCCCTTGTGTAGTGGGATTCAAACCCCTGCCAACTGGTATCCCAGCCCCTCCTGGTACTTGTGGCCATGTTCTGTTAGAAACTTTCATTTTCAGGGGCTTTTTCTTATCAGAAAAAATCTTTATGCTTTTCTTTTATCTTCACTTTTCTGCAGGCAGAAGTGGGGAAGCCCTTGAGAAACTGCTACTCCTTGCCAGGCTTTGACTTTGCCTATGGACTGTATGAGCAGAGGAGAGATGGAGGAGTTGCTGAAGGTATGACACTGCCACTAAAACATAGACCTGCAAAGTCTTAATGCTAGTAGGGACTCTCCACTCTTTCCCAGGGGTCTTCAAAACTTCTCATCAAGCTGGAGGTGCAGAACTCCAATATTTACCTACTTTTCATTAATATCACTCAAATTGCTTGGTGACCAGTAAAGCTTCTCTGTCATACTGGAAACTTTGAGAGGCTCCCACAGAGCCCAAGCACAGAGCAGTATGACACCTGCAGAGGGTGATACACCTGCCACTGTCATGGCTTTGTTAGAGCTCCTGCTTTGTGCTTTCAAGGACAATTTCCCTGTGAAATCAGACTTCCTGAGCAAGCCAGGGTGGAGGGTGAGAAAACATCCAATTCCCATGGGAGATATGATGTTCACTGCACAGTGAAGCCGTGGCAAAACACATCTGAGCATTGTGCATGTGATACCAGTCTGCTTTCCTGGAACACTTAACTGAGATGCCTCATGTTTCTCTCTTTGCCTCTCACATTTCCTTCCACCTCCAGCAATAGGCCACTGGGATGCAGTAAAGCCCAGGATCACCAAAAAGATCATGCCCAAAGACTTCATCACCATGAACCGAGGTGCTGTCCAGGCCGGTTGTACCACAGCCCGTGAATTTGCTTTGTACCACAAGTTCAAGGACATTCGGCTCAAAGATGAGGACAGGTTCTCCAAAGCATGGCTTGCCAAAATACGAAACATGACTTTTGGGATGCCACCACGGTAAGGGGGAAGACTTGGGGCCCTTCTCAGAATGGAATTGTCCCTTCCTACCCTCACAGATATGTCTCTCCCACATCTCAACTAGCCCAGTCCCCAAAACAGAAGTGTCCTGCAGCTGAGTCACAGCATCACTTCCATGTCTGATTACAATTCCATCAGATGATCAATTACCTACATAGAACTTGCCACAACTCATCCCCATTTCACCTGTGGTATTAAGGGCTTGGAGCCTCTTAAAATGTGTTGAGTGTCAGCCCTTTAACTTAGAGGAATATGAAGAGTGGTAAGCCAGAAAAATGGCTTCCCAGGGTCAGAAAATCTGAGCAACAGCATTTCTACCTGTCTGCACTGGCTGAAATATTGTGGTACAGTTAAGGATCAGTTCAAGTTCTTTATTCCACTCTCTCCCACTTGTTAGTTGGGCAGTTAGTTAGACCTTCATTGGGCAGAAACTGGTAGTAGAGCAGGATAGAGGCAAAGAAGCTTTTGACTGCTCTTTTCAGCTTTCTTGGGCTCCCTCCCAAGGGCTGGAGGGGAGCTGGTGCATACTGACCCTCCAGGAGCCCCTCACAAAAGGCACAGGCCTTGCAATGCAGAAGGATGTTGAAGGCTTCACAGAGCCTGGTCTTTTGCAGCACAGCATTATCCAAAAGTTTTTTACAAAACCTCCAGCATATGTGAGCCCTGCCCGAGGTAGAGATACAGCATTTAGAAGTGACCCATGTAACCCTTGTGTACCATTTCCCAGCTGCCTACTGTGCTGCTTTTCCACAGGGAATTGTGCAACAGGGACTGTGCAGGGGAGAACATCAGCATCTTAGACTGACTTCTAGGTCCTTCCACTGCCTGTCCTCCACAGGAGCACAGAGGCAGCTGGAGAGCACAGCAGGCTGAGAGAACCAGTTTGGCTCCAGCACAAACCAGTGCTCAAAGCCTCTGAAAGTCCTGCTGCTGCTGGAGCACAGAGGCTTTTCTTGCTCTGTGCAGGTCTGGACCAGACATTAGGTTTCATTTTAAGAGCTAGATAATAATCACCACCAGAAAAATAACAGCTACAAATTCTAGAGAAAAGACATGATGAATGGCACTGTGTATTTTACATGATAGTAAATGGGCTTTGCATATGCAAATTGAATGGATTTTAAAATGGTATTTAATGACAATTTTCGTAGCAGACATTAACATTAATTGCATCAAAATGAAAATGTAGCATTAGCTTGCTGTTAGCTGCAAATGCCCCAGCTATAAAGCTTTATCTTTATCAGTATCAGCCCTCACCAATGTGACAGGGCTGCTCTGCAAATTGCAGGCAAAAGGGCTTTTATGTTGCAGAAGTATCCCCCAATGTAGACCAAAATCAACATCAATTTTGCTTTATTTCTTCATAAACGGAGGTTAAATGGCTGCCTGTAAGAAGCTGAGGCACGTTTCAAAAGTTTTAAGGAAAATCTGCAGACCCCACAACAGCAGAAGTAGTGAGAAAGGGCTTTTAATTTAAAGTTATTATTGTACAACTTGCTTGCTCCTTAATAGCTACCTTTTATGCCGACTGATTGTATTTATCCCTTTACTTTAAAAGCACGTTATAGATAAAATCAAATTACTGGTATTACCAAGGAGTTGTTACAGCCATTTCGGTAAAAGTGGGAGTTTAACACACTTTTCCACGACTGGCAATTTAAAGATACCAGCACATGCTAGTCCCTAGTCACAGATCCCCAGGTTCTGCAAGACCTGTCTTGCTAAAAATGACTTGGTTGTCATTGGATTCAGGTTGGTTTTGGACCCTAAATCCTGTATGACTTCATTCATAGTGCTGCTGACTGGGAAGGCACTCCCTGGTAAGGCTCGTGCTTGTCTGGGTACAGAAGAAAATGGTGGTATGTGGTCTTTTTCCATGACTATAAGCACTTCTTGCCTTTTAGGAATAACAGATTCAATTAACATCTCAGGTGCAGTGAAGTTTTTCAGCAAGAACAGAGCCTGCCTGTCACCCCCAGCCCACAGCACAGTATGGCCAAGGCTGCCAGAGGGGAAAGTGCTTTCCCATTTCACTGGAAGCAGCTGGAGACACCCTGCCTGATGACAGTGGTGCCCTGGGACAGCCCCAGCACACCAGTGCAACCCCCTCCAGTCTGCACCCACAGCTCTCCCACACAGTGGGAATTGCAGTTGGTGCCAGCCCATAGCCTTGGGGCTGGGCTGCCCTCCCAGGAACAGCAGCACAAGGGTTGTAACACCCGAATCACTCAGCAGCTGTCACAGCAAGGTGTCTGTGATCAGTGAATAACATGCAAGGAGCTTCTCGAGCCTGGCAACGTATCTCCAGTCCCTGCTCAGGTCTTGGGCTGTGCTGGTAAAGGCTTCTGTCTCCTAAAGACACCAAGGTCAGGAGTTCTCCCCAGGCTCACACGTACGAGCTCTCCTGGATCATCCCAAATAGAAACCAGCACAAATGCTGTGGTTGCTATTAGTGCCTTATTAATCATGGCCTGGCCCTGCTGCTCCCTCTAGCACAGCACATCACTTGTGCCTCTGCTTTCCCCTCACGGTGGACGTGTGCTGCATGGAGCATTTCACCAGGCAGCCTCAGACAGAATGGGCTTTCTGAAGCTTTGAGGCCTCTTTCCTTCCTTTTCCTGGGATATTTACCTTCAAAGGTCACCCATACCCTTCTACTAATTCCCCGTGGGCATCTTCCAGGGGAGAGAAACAGCTCTGCTTTTTGCTGATTCCCCCCCCCC
>VYZS01001670.1:0-11185 GCA_013400695.1 Neodrepanis coruscans | reverse complement strand
TGTTCAGGATGATTTGAAGTCGCTTTTTTCCAGTACTAAAGCATATTGCAGAGCTCTTCAGTCAAAAATCAGAGAAGCAAGGAATAAAAATGTTGGAAGTTGATGAAGAACAGCAAATCTTGGTTTTGTTTCTCCTTTTTTTCTGTAGAATGTGCATGTCTTTAATGTGATTGTTGGTATGGAAGTGTGACTGAGCCCCAGGAGTGCAGGATCCTGCACACAACACAAAGTAGGCTTTGTGGCCACAGGTGATGGCCAAAAATATTAAGATATAATTTATATTAATATATAATTTATATTAATTCTTGCTATAAAACACAAGAGAAGTGTGAGTGTAGTGGACACTTGTGTTACACCAGTGAGCTCAGCAAAGCCTTTTGTTCCTTTAAAACAAAAAAATTTCAAAACCAACCTTCAAAAATGTATCCTGTTATTATTTTTGTTAATACAAAATGTAGAGTATTTTAAACTACAGTTAGGTATTGTCTTCAGTGTCACATTTTTGTTTAAAAATCTTTTCAGTTAAAGGTAGGGGAATGTATGAGACATTTTAAGAAAAAGAAATTTTCAGATCTCTCCTCTTTGATACAAAAAAACCCCAAGTTTCATTTCAAATTAATCATGACAAAATTGAAGACTCTTAAATGTAATGAAAGGAATAATCTATCTGTAGTACATTCTACATTTATAAAATCAGTGCATACACCTTTTGATGTATTATGGAATGATCTTTTCAAATCCCAGGTTTTTTTAGTTAAAAGGTCATTTCCAGGCAGCGTGTCTTACAAACTTGAGTGATTCACAATAATCTGTTGCAATGTTTTGCAGCAGTCGACTTCTTTCTATAAACTCTTTAATAAGAACAGTTTGTTTGGGACGTGAAGGGCTGGACCTGCTCTGAGGGGCCGGGGCTGCCCCGGTGAGTGGGGAGAGAGCACCTCAGATATGGGGAGAGAGATCACCTCAGACATGGGGAGAGAGCACCTCTGACAGGAGAGATCACCTCAGACATGAAGGGGGAGATCACTTCAGCCATGGGGGGAGAGATCACCTCAGATATGAGAGGAGATCACCTCAGATATGGGGAGAGCTCACCTCAGACATGAGGGGGGATCATCTCAGACATGAGGGAAGAGATCACCTCAGATACGAGAGGAGATCACCTCAGATATGGGGAGAGTGCCTCAGACGTGGGGAGAGATCACCTCAGACATGGGGGAGAGATCACCTCAGACATGGCAGGAGATCACCTCATACAGGGGGAGAGATCACCTCAGACATGGGGGAGAGATCACCTCAGACATGGCAGGAGATCACCTCATACAGGGGGAGAGATCACCTCAGGCATGAGGGGGGAGATCGCCCCAGCCCTGAGGGTCCCTGGGGTGCCTCCGCCATGTTGCAGTCCCTCAGCGCGGCTGAGGGGGGGAAGGAAAGAGGTCGGAGCACTGCAACTCTCTCCTGCCTTTCTTTTCCTTTTAAAATTTTTTCCCCTCTTTTTTCTTTTTTTTCCTCCCTCCCCCCACTCCCCTTTTCCCCTTTTCTCCCTTTTTTCCTTTTTTTTTGCTTTTTCCTTTATTTTTTCCTTCTTTTTCTGTGTCATATCGGTAGTAAATGTAAAACCACTGCCCCCCTGCAGTTCTCCAAGGCTCAGGGTATTTCAGATTCTCCAGCTCTGTGGACTGAACTCCAGCTTGGTAAGTGGCAATATTGACTTGACAGGCCCTCAAAAAGCCAAAACACTTTAAAAAATAGCAGGTGAAATTCTGGCATTTTCTTATTTGCACACAGAAGGCTCAAAGAGATAGAAAACCTCTTTCCTTCAGTGTCACTCCAGGATTACAGGAGTTTCTTTGAAACTCAATGGTGTGCCTTGAACAGAAATAGGTACTAACAGTCTTTATTGTATGTACTATGACATATCTCACAGAGTCTGTATTAAAACCTTTTGTCTAGACAAGGCTGAATTCTTGGCTGATGAAATATATCCTGTTTTCAACACTGAGAGAAACAGCTTGCACATCTAAAGTTTCAGAAAAGAGTGTTTCTATGGTCACTTCTGTAAACATAACAAATCAGTGCCTATTCAAAATAGCACAGGTGGGTTCACTTTGTGTAAAGATGGATTTACCTTGTTGACTTTCTTACACCCCATGCTCAGCTGCACTCAGAAGTTTCTCCTCCTTGCATTGGGTTGGTCTTGGATGCCAAGCTCAGAATCCAGTGCTGGAATCCAGAACTGTGCTAAACACACCCTAAAGTTTAATATCCATCAAGATTTGTACAGGTTTATGTACTGGCCTCTTTCTGAAGCAGAAGCAGCACCTGTTGTGTGGGTAAGAATCTCAGAGTAAGAAACAGAGTTTTGACAGGACTTGGGACGGGTGTCCTGTTCTATGGAAGCCTATCTGGGAATGTGCTTTCTGCTACTTTAACATCCAAGTTCCTGACCAGAGATGGGGAGAAAAAACATTGAGTGAATTTGGACTATAAAAATACAGATTTTTTTTGCAGGTACAAGCTACATAATGCAGGTCAGTTCACCTCTCTAACAGCAATGAGAAGGGGTTGCAGTGTGTGTAGATCTCCTCCTGTGTGCAAACATCCCTAGAGAATTCCAGGGAGAGGTCCTAGAAATGCAACTAAGAAGTCACTTTGAAGTGTTTGTCATGGGCACTCCTACGGAGCCAGGAAACAGTTGCCAGGGCTGTTTCCCACTCTGAATTCAAGGTACAAGGTATCTGCTGCTGATTTGGATTTGGCTCATCAGTGGCCTGTGGCTTAGGAGGGTCACACACCTTACAGGCTTTAGAGACAACTACTAAAACAAGGGTGCTATTTACACAAATAACACCCAGCTTTGTATAACTTGTTACATTTTTCCTCACACCACAGCCTTGGAACTCACAACTTACCCCGAAACAAAGAAACTAGAAACCCTGGTGTAGATGTGCAGAGCCCATGGAGAAGGTCCCTCTCTGCAAAGGGAAGGCACACGGTAAGCAAAGTACCTGCATGATTTATTTCTGAGTTAACCATGACTCCAGTTGTGATTCCTGTGTCACACCAGTTCCCCACAGCACTGCACACCAGTGGCACAGNTCTGAGTTAACCATGACTCCAGTTGTGATTCCTGTGTCACACCAGTTCCCCACAGCACTGCACACCAGTGGCACAGGCAGGTCCATCCAGAAGGTTTCAGGAGCACAGACTGTGTCACTGTAAGAGAATTAACAAACCAATTCAGCTACAGCCAGCACCCAGAGGAACCAGCTTTAGAGGAACCTGTTCCTTGCTGTCTGAGGATTTGAGGCTGCTGTTGGAGTAATTCAATATTTGGCTCCCCTGGATCACAAATATTCATCTGCTGATGTCAGAATTAACGAGCCAAGCAAAAAGAAAGGGGTGTTTCTTTGTTTAATTTACAACAATTAAATAAAGCCCAGGATCTAAATGTTCCCCTGGGAAGGTACAGTTGCAACTACATTGTTTACAAGTCATTGCAAGCACTGAAAAAGTTATTTGCACTTCCCCAACACCGAAAATTTTGGTTTTATTTCTTAAATCTTCCAGACAGTTCTGCTGGAGAATTTACTAACTGGCAACAATTTAAAGTGCATGCATTTCTGGAAGGGGTGGACAGCTGGGAGGGGAGTTAAGCACCATTTGTTCAATAAAAAGAGCACATTAGGTCATACCTGGTGTAAGAGGAGACCACACATCACTGTAGAACAGGACACATCACTTCTTAAACCCTGATTTTGTTTCTGAGAACACACCACAACCAGGCACATGCATAAAATAACACCAGAGGATACTCATTGCCAAGTGTTTACTTTTAATTAAACCTTTTTAATGATACACAGTACAATGTATCCACTACTTTGCTAAAATTCACAACAAAAGCAGGTTTCATATGTTTAAAAATACTTTTCATAATAAATTCATAAATAGATGAAGGTAAAGTATAAAAAATTACCGTAGAATGCAAGCTTGCTCCCTTGTCTCCTCGTATTCCAAATGATCTAGTCAGTATTGTGGTAAGAAAGTTTCAAAGCAAAAACAGTTACTGATGATTAGAAATGTACAGCCTGCATCTCTTGAAGAAACCTTGAAAAACAGCAACAGATTGGTGCTGCAAAATGCAGAATCATTTTAACACTGTTATCACCCAACCCCCTCCCATCATTTTGGAATGCAGTGAATGAATTCAATATGAATTAGAGATGCTCCCCTTCTCCCCAGGTGTGGCTGGAACACTCCCTGCTCTCTGGAGTTGTGGGATTTATACCTGTCAGGGTGAGGCACAGAAGAGGGAAAAGCTCGACAGCACTGAGCACACCTGACTTACAAAATAGAAATCTTTAAAAACAGTTACAAGGAACTAAAGTCCCCTTCTGCTCAGTATATCCTGGATCTCCTGTCTGGCAGGCAGGACAGGGTGTGACCTCATCCCTGGGTCTGGGAATGGGGAACCCCTGACCCTGCACCACCAAACCCCATCAGCGAAGTTATTCTCCTCAGCAATATCATCACTCTCTCAAGAAAACTTATAGAGCATTTTACTCTGTCAAGTATCAAACTACTTTTCACACCTAGAATAATCTATTTTAATATCATTTAGAAAGGGAAAATGCTTCCTTGTGCACAGCATTGAAACAGAGAATGAACATGAAAATTGCAGAATAATCAGCACGCTCTGCCTTTCACATTAATGGTTTTTTTCTCTGGTAACTATTTCCCTTTAGTGCAAAACCACTTCCATACAAGTTTTGTGCTTTTTTTTGCAGTGATACCAAGATGCTTTTGAAGACATTGCCAGCCATCTGTCTGCAGCTTTAATGTCTCTGAAATTTCAGCTCTTGGCTCCCTTCTAAAAAAATACCTCCAAGTTGTCAAGACAAGTTTGCATGCCACAGTCAAAGGACAATCCCATGGGATAGTTCAGGTACCAAAGTCACTCCCTCACATCCTCACTGCTCACAGAATTCACTGCAGAAACAAAGGGAGTTGATCCTCACATGTTCCACATCCCAGTGCAGTGCAAAGGCAGCTACTGAGGGAGACAGGCTTTTGGAAATACACAATTATGGGGGTCAGGGGCCTCAAAAAGGAGTTTCTAAAGAAATACACCCTCCCATCCAATTTTTGCCTCTGCTTTTCTCAGAAGGGAATCTTTGTGCCATAGTATTTTTTTTAATTGATTGAACAATTAGAAGTTATAACTGCTGACTTGCCACAGTTTTGGTGATATGCAAGGGACTTTCTCTAAGCTATATTTTACAGAAATGTGGATCTTTTTTGTCTAGTCACTACATCTGAATTGTGCTTTAAAATCTGAGTGAGTTTAGGGGGGAAATCTGAGCTTTAAACTCCTACAGAGCAGTTAACAAAGGTCTAAGTTCCAGGGGTTCTTGTGAAAACTTAAATGTTTCCTGATAGGAAGGTTAATCCTCATTATTCTGTTGAACTTCAGGTTCAAGGGAAGTAAAATGACAGGTCAGCTGGATAATAAAACTGAAAATAACTCAATCAGAAGTCTAAAAATATCTTACAAAAGAAACATGAGGAGTGACTTTAAAGATAAAGCCTCAATGAATTTTTATTAAGGTGTAATCTTGGATTTTCTAAAGGTTTTCAAACGGTGTCCTGGGGTAGAGAGAGACAATTTTTAATCTCATAATGGAAGGAATAGTTTCTAAATACAACTTTAAGCTGATTTAACAGCTCTCCAAATGTTACACTAGTTAACCTGTCTCTTCCAGCACAGAGAACAATCAAATTCCTGTGGTCCAAAAAGCAAAGAGGAAAACCTGTAACTCCCTGAGTGCATTATTTAACCTTTGGGAAGGAAAGGATCTTCTCTGAGCTGAGTAAGCCCTGGTTAAACCTCACACATTCCATCAGACCGACCAGAACATCTTCCCTGACTGTCACTCAGCCTCCACTTTCCCCATTCCTGTGGAGTTCTCCTGCTCCTTTGTCTTCCACTGGCCCCTGACTCACATGGGAAAACAGGACAACTGTTGGCAGCCTGTTTGCAGTGATGCCTGAAGGCACTGATGTAACACAGGTAACTGCTGCCAGCAGCATTCAAGTACTAAAAACCCTTGTTAAAAAAAGACAGTGGGGAAAAAAAAATTGCAACCCTTTTATGCTTCAAAGGATTATTTTTAAAGTGCATTTTAACATATTCCACTCATCCTAAAAAATGATGAGCTCAGTCATACTAAGATTAGGACAGGAGAGTGTGCTGGCTATTTTTATCTGACCCCTGGCAACAAGAGCAAACACACATTTGGATTGGTTGGTTTGTTTTGATTTTGTAACTCTTTTCCAAGTAAACTAAACTGAAATGATAAAGATGCAGAGGGCTAAAGCTGTGCTGGGAACCACAACACCTGCTTGTAGAATAGTTGGGTTTGCTCCTGAAGGATGCAGTGGGGCTTCAATGAAATGCCTCCAGCTGGCATTTGTTGCTGCTCTGAACAGCTCTGTCACCCAAGTCACTAATCCAACACCACCAAGGACTCTTCTCTGGGACTCTGAAGTCACTGGAATAAAACTATTAATCTCCATGAACAACATGGTATCTTTAATTGCCAAATTTGTACATTTAAAATGCCTTTTAGTTGATAAAACAATCTAATATCATTTGAGGAAGGACAGGGGTTAGGGTATGAACCCAAACTTTGGGATTCATGTCCTTCCAATTCCAAGAACCACACACATCCTGTGAATGCCTGAGAGGGGTTAAACTGGGCACTCTGTGCTTGGAAGGTACCAGAAGGAGAGGAACTTTACTTTCCAAGTTCACAAAGCATGTATTGTTCTCACTTCATTCTCCTCCAGCACAGTGTTTACCCAAAATAACAGGGTAAACTTCAGTGGTCTGGTAATATAGAAATTTTCTGGAAGCAGGATAGGGAAAAACAAACAATTCCTATTAAGGAACTGAGCTACAAATTCACCTTCACTTAAAGAAACTTCCATCGTACCACTGAGTAAAACAATCCCACAGAGAGAAACTAATGATGCTTTTCCCTCCCAGCTCCCTCAGGATTGGTGTGAGATGGCAAAACTGTCACCTGGATGGGACTGGGACTGTGACACAACAGAGGTAAATCCTGGGGCAAACCAAGGGGAGCCCTGCATGGCACTGAAGGGTGTGGGTGGACACACTGCAGGTCTGGCCTTCAAATCTCTAAAGACAAAGAAAGAAAATGAGCCAGAGCTCCACTTCTGGGGAAGTTTTTGGAAATCTATTAGTGGTATTAGCTGGGCTTCATTTAGTTTTGTAGTTTCCCCCCTGAAGTCACCTGCTTTCCAGCACAGTTAGTGATAAAATCATGAGGACTTTTCCTCTGATCTTAAATATTTTCTTTTTTTTTTTTTTTCAAATTTTGTTTTTGCAAAGCCAGCGTTAGCAGGTTTCTGGGCTGACATTTATTTGGTATTGTATTTACCTAATTCTAAATATTTGTAAAAGTTCCATCCCTGAGGATGGGCTGGCTGAGTAACTGGAGATAAAATTAGCTGAAAACAAAACCAATACAAAGGGTGACAAAGCCCACGCTCCTGGGAACCACATTCTGCTGATGATTTCATTTCAGTATTTGCCTCTGCATTCCACTCAAAGGGCTGCAAGGGAGGGATCCATGTCCCCTTCTGTGCTTTTGTAGCATTTTTGCACATTCTGGGTACTGCCAAAAAGAAATGATAAATACTAATGCAAACACATGGTCAGCCAAGGAGATCTGCTTAAAAGCAATTACTGCACCATAGTCTTGTTACTGTTCCAGTGCCAGTGAACAGGTTTCCTGGCAAATGTTTGTGCTGTGACCTCTGTGCACTCCTGAACGATTCACTGGAACATCAGGGCACGTTTGTAACCCAAGATTTGAAACTCGGGTTTTACCCGTAAATCGCAGCTTTATTGCTGCTCCCTCCCCTCACCAGGAACCCTTTTGGTTCCAACAGGATTACAGGACTTAAACCAACAGCACTGTCCTTCTAAGGCTTCAGTTACACAGCTGTGTGTGAGCTACAGGTTTAGCAAAGTCTCAGCAGGGCAGTGAAAAGCTCCAAGTTACACTCACTGTTCATCTGTGGTCAGTAAGCTCTGTCCAGTGAGTGCTGTGCTATTGCCAATGCACAAAGAGAGGGTTTGGTAATCCAAACAAACTGTAACCACTGTCATTCAGATCTGCTGCTAACCTAAAAAATAAACCAGGCCTTCAGCCCATTGCTTTGTTCCCTTTTGCTGAGTTAGGAGGGCATGCAAACTTGTATTACACTTGTTACAACACAGAGGAGCCAAGAGTTAAAAACAACTCGTTTAAAGCCATCGCCTTGGTTTTCTACAGCAAAATGAAAACTCATCAGAATTGGTGCCTTCATTTGAAAACACAGCAAACCAATCACTGCTGCTGTGTTACATGTTTGCTGCCTGGAGCAGCCCCTGCACACAGGGTCTCCACCTTCAACACCAGTTGAAGAGAGAGATCCAGGCAAATCTTAAGTGCCTGGGCTAATTCTACTTATTCACTAAACAAGCCTCAAAACTAAGAAAATGGATCAATAATTCCTCAGTTCTTCATCTACTGTAAAAACACAATCATTCACTGACTGCACTGGACAGGATTTATGTTCATTTTGCACCCTGTTCCAGTTTTAAGATGAGTTACTATGTAAACTATGGATTTCAGTCTGAGTAGTACAATACTGTTGTTCAATGTGTGACTTTATCAGCATTAAATAATTTGGCACTAACCTTGCAAACAGTGGGAGGCTGATCTCACCTGGGGTCCACATTCAAGCACAGAGAACTGCAGGACTTGGACCTACAGATGAAAAATAACCTGCCATGACACAAACCCAAATGCTTGTGAGCATTCTGTACCTCAGGGACCATCTGAACAGCAGGAAAAGCTGTTCACAGTTTCTCCTGAAAGCACAATACAGGGAATACAATAATAAATCTAGAGTTTGGACAACTCATTTTCAGTGTCTAGGTGGACACTTACTGCCTGTTATCTTTGGATGTGGGAAAGCTGGGAATGTCCTAGAAAACTATCCAAAAATACTACTGAGTACTGCAGCTCAGCCTGCCCTCCCATATAAAATATTAGAATTGTAAAAGCTATACTAGTTGAAAAGTTTAAGGCCCTTTCACTCCTACAACTATAAAACTTGAAGACTAATGCCTTAGATTTAGAAGCAAACAAGCTACAAAGCATATGTTACTCCCCACTTATCTACCTCATAGTTTAAAAAAACAGAAAGACTAGAGAACTGTTTAGTATTTTCTACAGGAAGATGAACAGTATTAAAATTTAGCATTAAAATCAGTATCCATTAGCCCTTTCCTAAATCTTCCTGATTTTCATGACACTGGATATGTTGAACGGCTAAACTGCTGCAGCCCAAGTAGCAAAACAGTTCAAGTCCTTTTTGATCTAGATTTTTTTCAAGAGACTTCACTTTAAGTGGGTGCTTTCTGAAAAGAGCTCCTTCAAATGATCAGGATTGCAAAAATCACTTGCCATCCCTGAACACCTTTAACTGCAGAATTCCTGCTCCCTTTGCAAATTCACTTCTGTAAGGTGCCTGAGAGAGTAAATCCAGAGGACTTGCTGCCATCAGTGCAACAGAGCCCAGTCTGAAAGAACTGTGTGTAGTTGGGATCAGGAAATCCATCTTCCTTAACCACACAGACTTCTGATCAACAGTGGAAGATTTTTCCTGCTGAGTGTTTTCCAAAAATGAAAAGCAACTCATAACTTGTGACAGGGAAACATTCGGGTTCAAAGTTGGGAGGGAATCACTCAAAAAGACTCTGGTTTCTTACAACTAAGAAGCTGCAGTGCAGCTTTCAGCTATTCTGAGGTCTTCCTTCCCATTATATGCCCACCTGGTATTGAAAGAGATGGTTTAAAAAACAAAACCAATACAAAAATCAAATCCACTTATGTCACTGAGGCAATGAACACTCTGGTAACAATGTCCAATGTGTGAGCAGCATTAACCCTGTATTTGACCATTAGGCACATGGCAAGAGACCGTGGCTACAGTCACTTCAAGGTTTCTCCAGTCCCTGTTTCCACTGGTGCAGGTCTGGAGTTGGGGAATGAAATGATGAGACCTGAGGGCCAAACCTCAGTGAGACCCACTTGGAAAAAGGAGCTATCACTGTGCAAACAACAACAAATGAAATGCATCTGCCCTCTCCTCGAGGCTGTAGGAAAATAACCCCCCTGGTCCAGCCCTGCTTGACACTAAGTCACATGATATTGCTCAGACTGATTTTGCTTCTGCTAAAATTATAACTTAAAATCGTAACAAAACCTGAGAGAAGGCTTCCCCACCTGGGCCTGTTCCAAGAGTAACTAGCAATCCATATGGCCTAGGACAGGTGACTGCTTTTTGGTCCTGTATCAAAATGCTGGGGATTGTGACACCTGAAATACCTTCATCAAGGACACCCTCCCCTTCTGGTCACTAGTGGAGTGCTGAGGATTGGAAGAGAAACTGTCAAGATTGCCTGTTCCAAAAGTGACCTCCTTTGCCTCAGAACTTTGGGTTTGCATGTCTCCCCCACTATCACCTCTCTCCCCACCCCACCCCACCAGTTCAAAGCCGTTTCCTCCATTTTTGTAACTCGTATGAAGGTTACAGAAAACAAAATGGTGGGGACAAATGTTGAGTAAGTTTTTCAGAGGGTTTGACTTTCAGGACTACCTCTCCAAAGTCCCTTTTTAAAAATAAGACACCAAAGCAAACAGGATTGTGTCTAACCTCTACAAAATTGCTGGTTTCACAGGAGGAAGAGAATATGGCTACCATGCTACTCAGCATTAGGGTGAAGCACCATCTAAATTCCAGTAAAGTTAGGGATATCACCTAGCTCTTATCAGCAACCACACCCCCAGCCTTCTACAACGTCTTTGCTGTCCAGCTTGATGCTGTCAGTGTTCTTCTCCATGAACACAGGGCCCCCATGCCTCAGCATGAGCTCTGTGGCCATCTTCACAAAGGCCTCCTCCACGTTGCTGGAGTCCTTGGCAGAGGTCTCTATGGCACAGATGATGTTGTCGTAGCGCTCAGCCAGGCTCTGAGCCTCTGCCAGCTGAACCTCGCGAAGGGCACTTAGGTCAGACTTGTTTCCTGCAAGAAAAGGACATGA
>VYZS01001614.1:2095-26569 GCA_013400695.1 Neodrepanis coruscans | reverse complement strand
TCAATTTTTTTTTTTTTTTTTGCTAAGTTATTAGTAAGTTTTAGCAGTAAATAAATGTCTCGTTCTTCCTTTCCAGAGAATACATGGTTTTACCTAAAGTTTCTTAAACATTTCCCACTATTGTTATGGTTTCTCAGCTCATTATATTTTTAATTGCTTCAGAAAAAAAATCCATGTTTATCTCAAAAGGAAGACAAGATCTGCATGTTTCACTGAATGAATTAATTTCATTCTTCAAGAAACATGTCTTACAAGCAGAATACCAAATGCCCATAGCTAACAAAACTAGATTAAAAGCATGGCAGAACAAACCTATTATAACTTCCAATAATGCTGAATGAATTGTCTTCTAGAACAGTAGACTAAATCAGCTTTTTGTAGTAACATCCAAACCCCATCAAAAAACTCTCCATATAAACCTTTAATCCCAACAAAAGTCATACCAAGAAAAAGGTTAGTGTAGAGCCTGTTCCCTTCCTTACTCTAGCAGCTAACAAGACGAGCTCACTAAAGCACTCTGCCAACACTAAATGCAGAAGCATGGCAGAAGCCAGCTCAATCTCCTTCCTCTTCACTCAGTGACAGAGGAGATACAATATTCCATCTACTTCCTTCAAATGTTTTGAGAGTGCTGTGTAAGACCTAGACATTTAGCACCTTCTCACTAACAGCAGCCTTGGGTTCGTCTTATTTTACCTCTATTATGCTTCATACTAATACCTCAAAGTCACTGCAATAAATTTTAGAGAAGATCCAGTTGCTTACTCAGTGAAGAACTTATGTCTTGTTATGCTGCTACTAAGATACACCTACACCACAGACTTTAAAGCTCTATAGTCTTACAGCTACAGGGTAAGATCACACGAGGTTAAATCTACCAATAATTTAGCTAATACTTCATCATTTAGATTTTCCAACTTGTTCAATCAGCAGTGAGCTAGACTTGCCATAAAGCAGTTCACCCATTCTTCAGCAAGGCTACAGTGCTAGTTTGAAACTTAAGCTAAAGCATTTCAGATATCCCAGGAAATATACGAACAAACTTTCATTTTTAAGCAACAACACACACTATTTGAATACAACTCGCACATTTAAGTCAAGTGGAGTACTAAACTGAACAACCATCACTAATACATTTCCATTGGAAATGTGTTAAAGTTCACAAGTGTCTTCATTACCACCTTACTGAAATTTTCTTATGTGTTTCTAGTCTAAACACCACCTGTTTTATGCAGCCATGCGAATTTGAATCAAATTGTAAATGTTCAGGCAACAGAGAAGTCCATTCACTGCAAAGATTCATTTTTCACAGAAGAGTCATGTCAGGTAAGACCAATACTGCAGGGTTCTTCATAAGTTTATGGGTATGTTAGAAACCATGAACTTTCAGTTGTTCTTCCTTGACAATGCCAATCTAAAGGAGAAAAGTAACATATTTTAGTAAAGCTTACATACTTAGGATATTACAGCAATATCATGTTACTGCAATCTTACACTTTGATTAAAGAAACTGCTATACAGCATATATTCAAAAAAACATTCTTCTAGTTCCCAGAATGTTTCTGGGCCAAGCAGAAGAACTGACTACACAAAAAGATCTTATCAAACATCTAATCTGTTCTGCAGTCCCCGTGCTTGTTCTTTGACAGTGCAACAACTCTGCACCATGATTTGCATCAGTAAACCTCGTTCCTCTAGAGTGTTTTCAGTCTCACAATTATGGTTTGCATCAAACATTTGGTTTTACAAATGAAGAGCTCAAGTTGCACCGCCAAGGAACAAGTGCCTTGTTGTGATGGGGTAAAGGCATTCTACAGTGCTTTGATTCTTACCAGAGGTTTACTCTCACTGTGACAGTGTCATTTTACTTTCTGGCTTAAAATACAAAGGAACTACAGAGGACATCTTTAGCTGGTTAACTAGCATCAGTACCATCTGTCATTCTACTGCTTCCAGGGAGGTTCAGATATTTATCTGCAGTTCCTTACCTCCAAGAGGAATTGGCATATGTTCTTCCTCTGGTCACCTTGCAGCTGGATGACTTCACCGTATTCAGGATGTTCAATCACAGTACCATTACAAGCAAATTTCTAGAGAGAAACGTTCATATTGTAAGACATCTTATGTACATCATCATTTTGCTTAGTCAGTCTTTTCAGGAGAACTTTGTCTCAGAAGCTGCTTACTAAATTTTGATGCCAAGCTGGGCAAAGGCTAAATCTCTTTTACTGATTTTGAGAGCAAATGGAATCTATCTATTAATACATACATACATAAAATAAGGTGCTGATGGCAAATTCAGGCAACGCCAGGATTAGCTACTGCACAGAAGAAACTAGTCAACAGTCATTGCAATAATGGAAAACAAAGTCCTAAGATACAGTCTTTCAACTCCAAACTATTTTAAAATAAGTATTTTTATCCTGGCAAAACTAAAGGTCTCTATTTTGAACAGCAACTCAGCTGTCAGAAGTAGGAACAAAAAAACAGTTCTACTTTAAACTGGTTTTATTCTTCACATCAACAAAGCTGTATACCTGTGAAATTTTAATGAAACACTCAGAATACATTTTATTTACTTCTTCACAGGACAGAAATGTTTAACAGTTTAGCAAAGATCAGTGTCACTAGGCAATGATAGGTGTTTTGAGGAAGAAACAGCAGGAAAGAGATTTTGCACTGGCAAGGACAAACTAAAAGAAATAATCTGTTACTTATTATTAAAAGCTATCATACTCCTTTATATACCTTTATTATCAAATCAAACCAGCAACTTTACCTTCTTAAAAGCTTTCACAAGTTTCTTCTTGTCATAATCATCTGCAATTCCCTGGACAGTTGTTAGTGTCTTTCTTCCGTTCCGTTGCTGGATCCTTATATGAATGTAATCCTCAGTCCCCGCCGGGAGTAAGTCGTCGCCCTTTGTTGCATCAGCAAAGGGGTCTGCAGGAGGCAAAAAGATTCATGTCATTTCCAACACAAAGGAAAAGACCCAAGCTCAAAACGAACTGGGAAGTTTCTCACTTCATAAAAAAATATTATTTAGGGGATAATCTTGGTGTTTTCTCCCTGTTTAAAAACACACTGTTAAAATCAGAGTGCTTTTTTCTAGAGCTGTATTAAGTTACATTAAACTGCCTACTTAGGACAACACTCTCAACTACCGTGCAACCACTTTATTCAGCGTCTTCCAAGACGTTAACACTTTTCTGCCATGGTATCAGTTTACTTCATTGTTTCTTGCAAACTGTAAATCCTGAAGCTCTGAAGCTGAAAACATGGTTCCGAGAGAAGAACTCCAAGTGCACATAAGTTTCAGACAGTCACATGCATTTAAAGTGAAATAAAGAAATCTTATCTCTCATCTGATCAACTGTTGGGAAGAACAAAGAAATGAGAAAGCTCTAGTACACTCACTCCCTTATAGGTCCAGAAAATAAGTCTTATACTGTGACAACTACCACACTACCAGCACTTTAAGGCACGGATGTAATTCCTGGCTACTAGTAGAAACAAAACAGAGAGACACAGCTAGCAGATACCAGAGCCTGTCTGTAAACTCCCCCTCCTCCAGTCAGCAGGTTTAGGCAAAAATTGTAACAAAATTAATTTAGGCTTTGACTACAGATAGGTCAGTTCTCAAATTCTTCCAAGCTTAAAATTTACCTAGCACAGATGAAACAGAAGAGCATTTAGAAAGGAGTTTCTACACTAATACTTTTTATTTTCTGTACTCTACAAAAACATATTTAACATTCAGTCAAGAAATTTTACAGCTCTATAAATCTCCTAATCAGTAGTTCCAAATAAACCTTGAAGCACGAAGTTCTTTATTACTTTTTAAGAAGAATAACAAGTAATTTTTTTATACTACTCAGAATGATATTGAGGAGTCTGTATAGGTTCAACAGCCATGCAAACTAAAACTTCCCAAATTTCCATCCAAAACACAGACCTAAAAAACGTTTTGCTTTCCACCTGAAATGCCCCAGATGAGTAAAACTTCAGCAGAAATACAAAAAAGAAGTTGTTAATCTGCAGACTGACAGATCCATGTAGTAACACGAAAGACAAGAGCACTAAAGGCACTGAGACCAGGAGGAGGATTTAAGCAAAACAGAAGTACAGCACTAGGAATTTTGAGTAGCTCAACTTCTACTGATGCATTTGTTAAACCACGCTGAATTTTACTGCGCCCCGCAGCTTATGGCGCAAACACCCTCAGAAAATTTTAGTCAAAAAGTGAAAGAAAAAGCGAACTTGGGCATGAGGATCATTTGAGTTTAGGACTCTACGCTGGGGATAAACGAAGATCACATGTCCGAGTTTAGGACTCCAGGCTGGAGATAAATCAAGATCACTTGGCAGAGTTTATGGCTCTAGGGCTGGAGGTACTGGAGGTGTTAACACTGTATCCCTTCAAACAAATCTTTTCGGCAGCACAGGGTGAGCTCCCGAATCATGATTAACTTAATGATCTCACATGGCTTATAGGTGCAAAAGATTAGAGTCAAAGGTGTGACCAAAAGTCAGGCAAAATAGTTGTAAAGTGCTAACTTGCTTAATTCTGCTGCCTATAGATAAGGGAGGTGGAGAACTCCTGGCACAGTTTTATTTCCCTGCAGACACAAGAGAAATGCCCCAAGATCTGTATAGCTCAACCTATAGGAACAATAACCTTTGCAGGGCTTGTATCACGTTTTGGGACATAGCTGCTGAGGATGAGGCAGCAAATCAACACGCAACTGGAACTGAAGAAATGATTCCTCTCCATAGCAGAGGATACGAACGCTTGGTAAGGGGTGTCAGAGCAGAGAACATGGCAGCATCTCCTACGGGAGCAGCGACGGGGCTCGGGCTGAGCCTCCCGCCCGAGGTCTCTCCGCGGCACACCCTCAGCACGTCCCGAGGCGGCGGCGCGGCGGGACAAGGAGGAGCCGCCGGCGGNCGGAGTGGCGGCGTGCCGGCGCCTCTTACCGAAGGACTGGAGGTTCTGGATCGAGGACATGCGACTACGCGGCGAGAGGCTGAGGCTGCGGCTGCGGGGAAGCGAGTCCGCTCGGGTCACGTCTCTGGCTCCGCAGTGCCGGGAGGGGGCGGAGCGCGGGAGGGGTGGGCTAACAAAAGCAGGGGGACGCGAATCTGAGAGGGAGGGTGAGAACTAGAGGAAGAAGTAAGAGGAGGAGGAGGCGCGAAGAGAGATAAAATGGGGAGGGAGGGACCCCCCGCCCCTCGCCCGCACCGCCCCAGGGCACCGCTAACGGGCACCGCCCGCTGCGCTCCGCACAAAATGGCGGCCCGCACGTGGTGGGCCCCAGTTTACAGATTCGGGGAATCGTTCAGGTTGGAAAAGACCTTTGAGATCGTGGAGATCAGCTTTCGACCGAACACCACCATGTCAACTAGCCCATGGCACTGAGTGCCCTGTACAGTCTTTTCTTAAACGCTTCTAAGGACAAGGGGTGACTCCGCTACCTCCCTGGGCAGCCCGTTCCAATGTCTGATCACTCTTTCTGTGAAGAAATTCTTGCTACTGTTCAACCTAAGCCTCCCCTGGTGCAGTTTAAGATTATGTCCTCTTGTTCTCCTGCTAGTTACCTGGGAGGAAGACTGACCCCCACCTTGCACAACCTCCTTTTAGGTAGTTGCAGAGAGTGAAAAGGTCTCCCCTGATCCTCCTCCAGGCTAAACAACTCCAGCTTCCTCAGCTGCTACATTGAGGAATTGTGGTCGTTCTCTACACTGACCCCTATGTCCTGACAAAGGTCGCCTACATGGAGGCCCTTTCCAAGCTTACATCCCTTTGGCTTGGGTGCTTGTCACTGAGAGAGTGCTTCCCCCTTCCCCACCAAAATATGTTGGAAAGCCCTCTCTTCTCAGGCCTCCCTCACTGGACAAAATGCTGCTTTAAATGTTGAATATGCTGAGAGAGGCAGTCAGAACCCCACAAACTGCCTGTATCCCCACTTTGGGCAGAATTTGGAAAAAAAGGAAGTTCCACCTCAGTGTGAGGGAGCACTTTTTCACATTGAGGGTGGAACAGGCTGCCCAGGGAGGTCGTGGAGTCTCCCTCTCTGGAGACATTCAAAACCCACCCTGACACGTTCCTGTGTCACCTGCTCGAGGTGACCCTGCCTTGGCAAGGAAGTGGGATTGGATGACCTCCAGAGGTCCCTTCCAACCTTAACAACTCTTTGATTCTGTGAATTTTGCAGCCTTGCCCTTAGGTGGTTGCAGCTGCTGTTCCCCAGCCCTGGGGGGCCACTATGGATGGCTGGTGTGTGACCCCAAAGGACACCTATGCAGCAGCCGCCTACTGACAGTCCCTGTTTTGGGAGAACATCAGTGGCATAGTGGCTGGAACGGGAGAGATTTGCATTTGGAAAGGTATGTAGGTGTTACAAAGCTTGCCAGTCCTCTGGAGATGATTAATGGCTTTGCAGATGTGCAACAACCTAATTGCATTGGCATAACTGCCAGAACCTGTATTTCTCTTTTTTTAATTTTTTTTTCTCTCTTTTTTGGCTTTTATAGTAAGCTTCAGTCCTCTTAAATCAGACAGATACTTCTTTTCTGCGATCCAAGCCCTGGATTAGCACTGCAGTAGTTTTCTGAATGCCAGTGTGCACTGGTGTAAAAAAGTTTCTGCTACTGGCACTTTGCAAGGAACTTTTTCCTATGGGTAAAGCAAGGCCATTTGCTATGGTACAAAATCTCTGCTTACCCTTTGCTACCATTATTGATGAAGCCTTTCACTGAAGTATGGGCTGTAGAGGAGGGTTGTTTAAATCTTTCCCACGCAGCTGCAAAAGGCACTGTTGAGGCAGTAAGGGGGAAGATAGGGCAAGAGCTTGAGATACTTGTTTCAGTCACAGAGACATGCCACAATTTGGACAATGTCTGTGGATTAAGGATGCAGAGTTAGACACTGAGACACCTTCTGAGAAGGTTGAGGAAGCTCAGGACATGTGTCCTCAGGGACATGATCCCAGGATATCAATAGCACCTCTCTTAGAAGAGGAACTTATATTACTCCTAATCTGAAGATTTTTTTTCTCTGATAAATTTTTGCTAATTCTACATTTCTCTGCAATATTTTGTGGTATTTTTGCTCTCTCATCATCATCCTGTGAAACTTTTTCCTGGGGCAAGGCAGGACCATCACCCTTTTTTTCTTCCAGCTACTAGTTTTTGTTACCTTGGCTGGGCCAATACTGGTGTCTGTGAGGCACTGGGATGAGCCAGATCAGCAAACTGATTTGAGTAAAAAATGAGCTCAGAGGTTAAAACATCAGATCCACTCCACTTGCATAATACAACAGTTGTGCTGAGACAGCTGGACAGAGGAAGAAGGCAGAGTCTGGGGACAGGCCTGGCCATGGATGAGAGGACAGTGGATCTTCAGACACAAATCCCAAGTCTGAGTCTGCAGGTTTGGGCAAGTATTCTGCTCACTATGTCAGTTGTTTTGCTTACTTTGAATCCTCATGCATTTAAGATAGTTTTACATTTCTACTTCTCACTGCAGGGTTGTTCCAGTCCTATGGGCTCCTTGGGCATCTGTGGAATTCATCCTACAGTTTACAGACAGATGAGATTTGGTGTCTGTAAAGGAACAAAGATCTTTTATAAACCAAGAAGATGTGACTATCCTTAAAATGGATCCACAATTAATAGTTCTGAAATGTCAACCTTTGCAACTGCTGAGGTAATGGAAATAAACCTTATCTGCACATCTTGGCATGCACTGAGCAGCAATTAAAACAAAGGTGCTGGCCAGCACCTTTCTTATTCCTTTAGCAGTCTGCCACAATGTCCATGTGCATTGGTGGGCTCTGTGGGCCTGTGTCAATGCGAAGAGCTCTCCCTCTGCTGTCCTTCTCAGAGGGAGCTGCAGGTCTCCATGTCATGTCAGTCACTAAGGTCTGACACAAATAGTCTGTGTCACTCTTTGCACCGAACTTCGGTAACTATGGGTGGAGACAGGTGGAATCCTGCTGGAGATGTGCTTCTCCTGCTATTGCCCCTTGACAGCTGTCCTGAGGTCTTTTGTCCTGAATGAGTTGTTCCTGTTGCTCTTGAACAGCCAGTCATGGCAATGGACCTGTGAAAGTCCTGGTTGCTAGGGCTTCCAGCCACACCAGACTGAAGAAAGGTGGGCAAAACAGACATGGCAAACAGCACCAAACAAAAATGGTAGACGCAATTTAACAGGTTTAAAACCTAAGTGGAGGCAAGAGGTGTTGCTTAATTGTTGAATATCAGATTATGGCTAATTGTTCTAGAGCCAAGATTGGAGTTAATCTCATTCACTAATATTAGGCATCAGAGTTTAAGCAATGGATTGGGAATGAGACTTGTCCTTCCATGACTAATGTGTAACCTGCCAACTATGGTGCCAGAAAAAAAGAACATCATCTCTAATTAACTTGATCTTGGCTTCAAGTTATTTAAATTATGCAAGATGCAAGACCTGGTTATGAATAACAATTAGAGATCCTCTTGCTTGCCTTTTACTATATTTCAGTTCATCTGTCAAACTGCATGTGAATCATTAGAGGTTATTTATGACTGGATAAAATGCAGGGATTAAAACCAGGGACTCACTGGCATACTGATGATAAATATGATATACTGAAGCCATAAAGTACACTTAAAAATGTCACCCTAGTGCAGAACTGCACCTTCATTGGATACTCTCAGAAGTACTTCAGATGCCCTTGAGGAGCAACAGGTAATCCAGACTAGTGGGAGAAACTTTGCTCTTCCAGAGAATTGCTGTGTTGGAAAAATGGGCTGGGAACACCAGGAAAAAAACACGAAGTTGTCATAAGTAGGGGGTAAAGCTGTGCTTTAGTCAGGATTTTGTATGACATCTGTCTTTGATTGTGTGCATGCACAAGGCCACCTTTACCTGCAGCTGTCCCTCTGTAGTAACTAGAATGAACAACGTGTTTCAGTTCCTATAGACTTGATTCTAAGAGATACTACTATTATTTTCATGTGCAGCATCCTAACATTTTAAGTTTTATTTCTTAGGAGCTTTTACAAAGCCAAAAGTTAATTTAATTAAGGTTTGCTTCTGTAGACAGATCTGCTGTACCTGGCCCTGCAGTCTGCCTTACCAAGAAAATGGCAGGCTTGCATGCTGACCTGTCCTCTGTGACAGCCTGAAAACCCAATTGCTGCTTGAAGCACTCAGTGTTCAAAGAACCATTTAAGTCGCCTGACAAAGTGATTGTGCATGAAATGTGCAAATGGCAGGTAGCAGTACTAATTTCCATCTTGTAGCTACTCTTTGCACAAAGTCAGCTCCACTCCAGCAGCTCCAGAAGCTGGCCTTTGCTGACCTCATGTTGGCATTCTGAAAATAATGTCAAAGTCCTGGATGCCTGAGAGATATGTAAAAATATTTCCATCCTTGATTTTTTTTTTAATTTTATTTTTCCCTGCTACCACTACATGACTCTACCTACAACATCCAGCTCCATTTGGAATCTGGACATCTCAAACCTCTGTGCAGAAGGCTGCCCAGTGGCATTTTGGCAGTGATGGAAGAATAGCAAAAGTATCAGAAGAAATCCTCCCTCTCCCATCAGCAAAATAGTTTCAAAGGTGGCTGTAACCATGCCAAGCCTGACTTGTATTTTTCCATCCAACTCTGGTGCAAAGCCTCCACAGGGTGCGGACGAAGAGCTTGTGAAGGCTGGCTGATGTTCTGAGCTGTAGCCTATGCTTGAGCTGCCCAGCTGCTAACAAGTTGTTCTAGTAAGCACGTGCTAACTGGGAGACTGGCCCCAACTCATGAGAATCAGGGTTATACTTAGTTTGGCTGAGCTTCAGTACATGGTCAGGTTTCAAGATACACACGCTATTTTTTTGAAACGTGGGAGTTAATTCCTTGCTCACTGATTGAAAACAAGATAATAATTTCAGCGTTAACCACTAGATGGTCCTCTTTCTCAAAGGAAAAAAGTAGCTCCAAGATAAAGCCAGTCCTGGCTTTTCTCTGAGCCTGAATATTAGTAGAGAACAGTTTCTGTGTAAAGCTAAACATAATTTGAAGGTTCATGTAGCTGCTTCAACTGACATGGGTTTCTGAATAGGTTTGAATACAACTTTTCATGAGCCCTCCAAACTCAGTTCAACTGGGCCTCTTATCAAATATATCAAATATCAAATTCTTCCTAGTTAATGTCAGTTGAGAAGGCAGCACAGCACAAGTGTCAGCGATATAGTTCATTTCACACACAGAAGTGATGTTTTACCCCACTGCAGAAGGCCAAGCAGGTTCATGGGTCAGGCAATAGTTTATGGCATTTGAAACTATTTTCAGGCTTGTTTGTGAAACAATGACAGTGAGCCAGAAAAAAAAGTATGTATCTCCATCTAACTGCATCAAATGTCTTTGCCTTTGGCGTTTATCAGCTTCTGTTTGTGGGAGACTCCTATCAGCAGAAGAAGTACAGAAGAGAGGAGTTTTGAATTAGTTCTTTGAGCAAACTAAATGGCTGAGTTTGGCATCAAAACTGTAATTCACTGTTGTCCTCTGGTGCTGTCCTACCAAAGAATATTTCTCTGTGACAGGCTCCCTGGACCTCACCTTTTGGAGTCACTCCAACTTCCAGGCAATACCTTCCCATTACCTCCATTCACTCCTCCTCCTCATTTCTTCCTCCAAACCCACACTTCTCTTTGTCTGTGGGAAGTTGCTCTGCTCCCCACAGCCCTTCACACCTTTGCATCCACTGTCTTTGGATTTAGTTGCATCCCACAATGTCTCCCTGGTCCACCATCCCAATAAGACACCAAGACACTCCAGCTAGAAGCCAGCTCAGCCCTACTCCTGGTTCCCATAACCTATGTGGGACTTCTATATGCAGGAGTCCTTGGCTGTGTGTCATGGAGGCATGAGTTCTTCCCAGAGATCTTCTACAAAGAAGACAGCATGTGCCTAGCCTCTCACTCAGAAAAAGGAAAAGAATGGAAGTTTTTATGCACAAACCTCTGCACCTCCACTACAGACCAAGATGTTCTCTAGATGATCTGCCTGGTTCAGTCTTTTATGACCCTCTTTTCCCTGACAGCTCTTTCACAGTTTCTTACAAGTCTGAGTGGTGTTCACATTTCTATGCTGCATGAGCTGACTTGCTTTCCTCAGCCAAAGCATAAGCCTCCTATGAATGGAGTAACAAAATAAAATAAAATCACAGCTGCCTTAAAAGAGCCTGAAAAGCCATGATGATTTCTGTATGAGTACTGTATGTAGCACTGTGGTAGTTCAGTTGTGGTCTGGTGGAAAGAAATTATGAAATCCAGTCAATGAGGATGGAGTAAAATAGTACTTTGATAAGAGAAGTACCTGGTGAGGTTCATTTAAACGGACTGTCACATAATTTATTAGTCTTCATTGCTAAGAACATTTTATAGTAGTGTTTTATGAAGTCAGAATGACTGAAAATGAAAAGGAAAATACTTGAATGAAAGTGAAAATGAAAGTTCTTGAAACTGACAAGTGGTGTGTCCAAAACAAGTGTGCAGCCATGATCCTTCTTGTAGGAGAGAAAGAGCTGTGAAGTCTTTGACACACAATTCTGTGGATGCTGAGAATTGACATTGCAATGTCCAAGAAGCAACAGTGGAAGAGAAGTATTCCATCAAGGGCTACCTACCACAAAGAAATATTTGGCTTGGGAAAGAGCTCAAGGGTCTGCTAGAAGAGTCTAGTGGGGAATATCAAAATATGCTGCCCTGTTTTTATACTTGTTCATAGGTGTTCTGTGCTCTCCGCTGTCAAAACCAAGGTACTGCAGTAGATCCACCTGGGGCCAGAATGAAGGTAGAAGATTGCATTAGAGCATTTTAATTGCTGGCTCTCCTAATAATGACTTTTTTGTTTGCTTGTTTTTTTTTTTTTTTTTATGGCATATTATTTTGCAGGAAAAATATACCAATAAGCAAATCATGCTAACATGAAGATGTTGAATAATTTTGCTTTCGTGACCTCCATGTAAGTGACAATCAGTGAAAATTATCTGTGCTATTGAAATGCTCACATTGCAGTGCCAAGACTAGAAAGAGTAAATGGGATGAAGAAGACTTTTACTTCTGTTTTAAAATGTTAATGTCACTAGCAAAACAACAAAACAAGACAGGCTCATGTATATTCTGGAGAAAAAAACCCTTTTACTCCAGTAATTTCCCCCTAGACATTAAGAAAGGATACTTGCATTTTCTAGTTAAAATAAATGTGAGAAGCAGTAAGGGAAAAAATCTATGATGAAAAGCCATGAGGAGTTTTACTTACTAAGAAGATACCCCCTGCACGCATGCACACAAAATTAGCACAGCAGAATGACAGCCACTGCCTGGTTCTTGGATGCAGATTGATTTTTAGATAGGGTGCGTTTGCAAGGTTCAAAGGGAACACGCTAAAAGGAGGTTTCTGAGGAAAGCATGTATACCTGTTATTGACTGTGTTAGCTGTAAAAAGACCTTTTGTGTCATCATGGACTTGAAGTGCTCTTCATATTTTGCAGTTGTAATCCTGAGTAGTCTGAGTAACTCTTGAAAACTTAGATGAGGAAGACACTTCTTTTAGCTATTACTAGGTAGAAATTGGAGAATGGAAAGCATATCTGAGGCTTCTTTACCATTTTTGTTTATACATATACCCATAAAACAAACTATTACCCAGAAGTGAGAAATTTATTTTAATCCCCACAATTGATGACCATGTTCTCCAAAGTGGTGGTGGTGGGGTCATCTACTTGATACCTGGATGCTGAGTAAGGGCAGGGCTAGGCAAAATATCAATCATGCTTCATCCTAGAAGTACACAACAAATTGCCCCTAGAAGAAAAAATAATCTCATTTCTTTTAGGAGGTGGCTGCAGTGAAATAGCATTATTTGTGCTTTGGGGTTTTCCCAACTGGAAGCACCTTTACAGAAAACTGAACAAAAGATTTGCTATTGAACTTCCCCTTCATCCTAACGAGATTGCAGCATTTCTCATCCAGTTTCAGTTTATGGATGGGGTCAGACCTCAGACCCTTCTTTCTAAGCAGAGCTATAAAAACTGTTTCTTCAGGTAGTCAGTCTCACCAGGAGTGGAGCACAACCCTATGTCTGTGAAGGGAGATCCTGTGGTTCCCAAGCAGCCCCGTAATGCTTCATATCTCAGCTTCCCTGCAGCATGGTGCCCAAGGAGTGAAATACCTGCCAGTTCAGCTGCTGCTTCCCTGCAAACCTTCATGGTAAACAGGGTCTTAACTTTTATAGCAGCGAGATCTGTAACAGCAAGGGTGTGATGACATGTTAATCAAGAGACAGAGTTAAAAATAACCACTCAGAAGAGACATCTATTGTAGAAAAACAATATTACTCAAGATATTAACCTCATGCAGGTGAAATTTTCTCTGCCACTAAACTGGTAAGTGCCTGTTTAAGCACTGAATCACAAGTGATTTCGTCAGCTACTTGGGTGCTGTGTTGCAGTATGACCTAAAACTCATACGTGGGTGAGTTGACCCCAGGTGTGAGTTAGGGGCTTAATGAAACAAAAGCTGCCATCAAGACAGATCCCAAGCAAAATGCAAAGATGGGACCACAGCAAGAGGAACAAGGGTGTGTGGACTACTGTTCCAGCTTGCTGGTCCTGATAGGTTCCCACTGTCTACTCTTTCTCCCCATACCTCATCCGCAGCCAAGAGTGTTTCCCCTCTGCAGACATGTTCGTCAGACAGAGTATCTCAGCCAGGCAGATTGGCTCTTCTTTGCAGAGAGCATGGCAGCTGGTGCTGCTTCTGTCTGCCTGTGTCCTCCCACCCACAGGAACATGGCACCAGCCCCCTCCCCTCTGCTCTCCTCCTGGTGGGCCTGGGGCCTCAGCCAGGTGTCCTGCCAGGCCCCCCTGCAAACCCTTGGTGCTGCCCGCAACTCCTGCTCCCTGCCCTGATCAGTGGCTTTCTTATGCCTCTCCTTTTGTAAATTTAAATCCTGCTCACTAGTACTGCTGACGTCCTCTTGGCCCACCTCTTGACTCCCCCTCCCTGCTTCAAGTCCACTTCCCTGCAGTATAAAAGGCACAAGCCCCCATCAGCTGCCCTGCTTCTGCTTGGAGCAGTGACTAACTGAGAAGCAGCTTTGGTGCAAACAGGTGAGTGCCTTCCTCTATCTGCTTCAGCACTTCTCCAGGGAATTTCTTGCTGGATTTCCATTTTTCTTTTTGGGCTTTAGCTTACCTACACTAATATACACAGCTGTGCTGTGTGATCAATAATTTCTGTCCAGTTTTTGTAGTGAAGGAGACCATGCTGAGGCAATGTGGCTGAGCCTGTGGGCAATGATGTGTCCCTGCAGGGAGAGCACAGGCAGAAGCCTCCACTGCAGCTGTGCCTCTCTTATGCCACTCAGCCCTGAAATTAGCCATGGTCCCAGCTGGGGTCTGATCAGTCATGGGTACTTCCAGTGCTGCTTTTGAATATGAAAGCTATTCATGTTTGCATTAGAGAGGGTGTACACAGCCACTGATCTCCAGTAAGATGCTGGTTTATGGTTAAAAGAATTAATAGTTTCTTGTCTTCCAAGGACACTATGGTAGGCTTATACCTGATGGATCTGCAGCAGAGCTTGAGTTTGGTATGCTGAGAGTCTTTGTGTGCCTAGAGGCAGAGCCGGGCTGGTCTCCCATTCCTTGCATGAGGCAGATCCATGGCCAACTGTGATACCACTGATTCACTGCAACTTTATTTGTGGCTTTAACTTTCCTCTCTCACATCAGTGGAAGTTGCCAGACTGCTGTCACAGATGTTGCTCAAATAAAGTTTAAAGACTCTTTCTGCCTGTCACCAAGCAGAACTGGCAAGTTGACCAAATGGCAGTGGTGCCAAATTTTGCTGAGCTGCAGGAGCAAAATTATTCCTGAGTCTTTTAATTGTGTCAAGTTTTGTTGCAAATAGTTTTAAATTTTTTTATGATTATTTAATGCTTGAAAATGGAGGGCACACAGAGTGACTGTAGGAGATCTTGTGTTTTTCAGTTTTGCATTCCGAAGAAAACTGCAGATCTGTGGGCGAAGGCAGGTCTGTACCTCTAGAGATCACAGACCGTGTCTCAGCCGCATTACTCTTGAAAGGACTGTGCATGGGTAAATCAGGATTTTTTAGTTGGTGACAAGAAGGAGGTGGGTATTAGAAATGCTCAGGGTCAAGTTTGTGGCATTGCCTCTGCCTGTGTTTCTTCCCAAATAAACATTGGTGGGATAATTAGGAGTAGTAAAAATTAGGGAGGATTAGAAATGCTGAGCCCCCTGATTATTTAGGTGGCATGTTACTGAGAAGTGATGTGCTTTGCAGAAACTTTAGCCAGAACAAGGGTATGAGCAAAAAGTTCAGTAAATAACTGCTGTAGAAGGTGGCTGGGATGGCTGATTCAGGCACAGGACCAGCTGGTGGAGACTGAGATACAGCATTGCTTAGGGAAAAATACATGCTACAAGCTTTCCCCTATATTTTTGTCTTTAATCAACAGTGAGCTCAAGGAAAGTTTTTCCTTTCTGTAATACACTTCCCAAAAAACTGAGACACAAAACCAGAGAGCAAGTAATCTGGAAAACCTGTCAGCAGACCCTGTAAACACACCGGAGAGATGCCTCAAAACACCTTTTTGTTTCACTGAATTTAAGGCTTTGCTAAACATGGAGCAAGAAGAGATGTACCCCAGCTGAAACTGAAGGCTGAATTCACCCCATGTGGTTTTGCATGCTAAGGATGATTAGTCCTAATTGTCATGAGATTGTTATGAGATATTCAAGTTAGAAAAAGGTAAAATTGCAGTTCTGAAATCATGAGTTAAAATCACTTTCCTCTAAGCATTGTCAGTGTGGGAAAAAGCTCTTGAGAAACCTTCACTGAATACTAGGGGTTAAGGAGCTTTTGACTGCATTTTAATGAAAGACACAACCAGGTTCTCCCTGTGCTTTTACTGTCTTGCCTGTTTGGTGTGTTTGAGAGCACCTTGCATCAAAGATTTTTGTTCCTGCTCTGCCTGTACTGAAAGCAGGCTAAGATTTTGGCAGCAACAGGGGAAAAATCCCACCCATACACAAGGAGAAGCCTCTGTGTGGGCACAGCTGAGAGGATTTTTTTATAGCTCTGTGCTTGTATATCTATTGTAAGTGATGCTTAAGCAAACAGGGCTCCTTCTGACTTCTGTAGGCAGAGGCTTCAGGCTGTCAAATATATAGGCAGACTTTGCATGTTACAAGACAGACTGTCCTGTCCTGACAACTGGAAGAGCTACTGCAAGAAAGCTTATACAAATTACCAGAGACAGTGGTAACCTGAGGTTCCTTCACCTCCTGGATGCAATTTTCCCAGCTTAGCATCATCTCTTCTGTCCAGTCTGTCCCAGGGGAAGACCGGAGGGATTTCCCATTCAGTTGCATCTGGGTGCATTTACAGGATTAGGATATCTACCATAATCAGAAATTCTACTTTTGCACACTGGGTGTGATGACACAGGAGGATCATTCTCTTTCATACTGAAATGCATTTAGTTGTAAAAAGAGTGTGTAAAATGCAAATGTTAGACACATTTTACAGGTGAGGCTTACAGGTGAGGTTTAGTAGTGGCTAAAACACACTTTGGTGGCCAATGCCCATGGTCATACAGAGGGCCACACAGAAGTCAGCAGTGAGCTCAAGGCCAGGATTCAAGCGTCTTGTGAAGTCATAACAGGGGCTTTCACTGCTGGACAAAAACTCTCCAGTTTTTACCTCAGTAGATGGCTCACTGCTTACCTTTACCTTCAAGCAGAAATGCCCAAGACATCCCCAGAATTAGTGTTCCACAGAACTTAGAGCCATGAAATGGCTCTGATGGGTAGGAACACACCTTTATAGTTGACATGTTACTTCACCTTGAAAGCTTTAACTCATACATGTTTCCCATGTTCACTTTTCTCCTTACAGCCTTCCCACCACTGCTCCATCATGTGGAATCCAATCTCCTGGACACCACGTGCCAAGTGGTCACCAAACCACTTAAAGCTGGTCACTGTCTATGTACTGGTGCTCTTGGTATCACTTGGCTTTGCTTCAGGACAGAGCAGGCCATTTAAACATCAGATAGACAACAGAAGTAAGTATAAGTCTCACCTGGTGTAATGTGATGGACTCCCACATAGTGACCCCAGAGTTTCTGCTGCACTGAGGGATCAGGGTTGGGCTGTCAGGCAAAGTTCAGCAGCAAAATCATGTAGTGTTTCTATGGTGAAATGGTGTGGGATCCTGTGCTTCCATTTACACTCTGTCAGTTCACACACGTCTTTTTCACAGCCCTTAATTAGCCAAGACAAATAGCACTGTTGCTGATAAATATCAGAGAAGATACTAATGTTCAAAAGATAGACAAGAAAATGTAAGGTGGTATACATCAAACATTTAAGGACCAAATCTTCATCTGTGTTCTGTAGGCCTGAGGTAGTTCACAACTACTTCTACATAATAACACAAAGCAAGAGCTAGAAGCTTAAATTCACATTACAGATATCTTATTTTTTGTCTGGGACCATGAGTTATCTAAAAGTCCAAATACAACTAGTTGAAGTGTCTCCATTCAGAGATGTTGTGAGGAGATGAGGCTGGGCAGGTGAGGGGCAAAACCATGTATCCCAAGTAAAAGCTAACACAGTCCAAAAGATTTTTGAGAAAATCTTATCAAGAATTTCCATCTTCCCCCAAGGAGATAGTTGTGGTGTGGGAGAAAGTGGTGTTGGGAGTAAGGTGCATGGGCTCTCAGTGGCATACCTTTCCCCATTAAAGAGTACTAGAGATGTTGGAACCTCAGTTTTTATGTACATGGGTGAAAAAAATGAAGCTACTTGGGTTTTGTTGGGTAGGAGGGGTGTCAAACACTGTGTTGAAAGACTTAAACTTAAATTTATGGAGAAATTGAAAGGAAAAGGGATTTTTTAATTTTCTCTATTCAAGCATCAAAATGCACAGGAGAAAATCCTCCTGCCTTGCCAGAGACTTTCATATGACTGGGCTGATACACAATGCACTTAAATTGTAGTTTATTCCTGTTCCTGACAGTCCTCTGTCTTTGGAATGATTTGGCATTTCCTTGATGTGGCATCAACTCAACTGCATTGTAGAATTTCCCTATCATTATATCTTAGTCTTTTAATACAACTATACCCCTCTCCACACCTGCTTCTGAACTGAATACAAAAATAAGTCGTCTCAGATGTTTTAAAAGAAAAAAAGTCACCCATGAAAAGAACTTCCTAAGTGAACAATAATTAACTTCTAATGTTTACCTTTCACATAGGAACTCCCTCTGCAATCCATTGGATTTGTTAGCTTGTAGAAATAGCATACCTGGTACTGCAGAAAAATCTGATGGATAATTTGGCTTATGTTAAAAATGTAGGTTGCAGCCCAGTTTGATGAAAGTCACTTTTGCATCTGAATCCTCTTCCTTTGGGTCTACCCATAGAAAACAATCCTAAAAGGCACCAGAAATTTGTGTGTCTGGCTGCAGCCTGTCTCCTTGGTTTTTCTCCTGAGCTATATCCTCAAGACATTCAGAAAATGCTGCCTCTGTGTGCAGTTGTAGGTGCCTCACTATCTGCTTTAATTCCAGGTCCTGAGATTGACCCTTTTTGGTATGTGGGCCGTGGGGTTCGTCCCATCGGTCGGTTTGGGAAAAGGCAGCTGAGAAGCAGCCGTGGCAGCCTGAGGCCTGTGAGCAGACACCTGGATTTCATCTTGAATGCTTTGTGGGTGCAAAAAGCGTTAGACACAGAAGACAGTGACTGATGATCTCTGTTCTGCAAGGTGACCAACCCTTGAATTGTGCCCTCCCATGCACCTCAGACCTACAGTTCTGCTTTTGCCTAGCAATCCCACACTCCTTTCTGCTTCTTGTGCAAGTTCCTTCAGAAAGAAACATGTTCAGAGCAGATAAAAGACAATGCATGGACACAAGCACCGACTGGCACTGCAGTTTATAAAAATGTTTCTTCATCGTGTGTCCCCACCAATATCCTGATGCTGTTCACTGTAATGTTAGATTTATCTAAAACCCACACAGCTTTTGGGTTGGGATTTAAACTCTGCAGCATTAAATGTATCGTGAAACCCTTCAATGGCTGTTGATATGTAAAAATAAAAAATGGTTGGAAGAAAGAAAAAAGGCTCTCACTGATTTTTAATGTACCTGCATTAATGGCATGAAATGCTGGTTCTCTGTGTGTAGCTTTTATAGAGATTGTTAACATCCACTCATAAGAATGTCACTCTTAAGTACCCACTGGCCCTTCCTGATTCTTCCTGTACTGCTGGAGAGATACATTAACAAAGAGGAGCTCCTATCAAAGATAAGTATTTTCTCCCTGCTGAAGAAGAAAAAAAAAAAGGCTAATTGAACTCCTTGGAGTAGTTGTGTGCCTACTGCACACAATCATGCACCACTACCCAAAAGGGCCTGAACTAGCTGATTACCTTTAAAACAATGTATTTGTTTCCAAGTACATTATCTGAGCAAGCTGAAGTCATTCTTCCAGGATCGCAAGCCATGTACCATCTACTACATTAGTCCACATCAATAAGCCTGGGGTTGCGGCTCAACACGCATGTTTACTCATGTTAATGTAACTATATCACATTAATTTTGTAAGAAGTGTTATTTACAATGTGTTTAATCTTGATTGATAACTATTAGCAGGAATAATGCAGTTTAATCTATAGCTTATATCCAAAAAAAGATAGTTTGAATTTAGGTAATGACTGAGATTAAATCCAGGCCACGAATCATTCTGCAAAAGACAAGTAGGATGAACTTTTACTTCTAGTTGTGCTTTGTTAGAATTACTACTAAAATTGATTAGTGGTTGAATTAACCATTGCAGATATTTTGATGCTATTTTCTCTTTGCAAATGGTCTGTAAGCAAGAGGTGAATTTTTATTATAATAAGGTAGTTACTACCATTCATAATGCAATGTATCTGCTGACCCAAAGCATAACATAAAGCACACTAGTTGTAAATGAACGCTTTCATGGTAGAGAGGATATGCTGATAAATATTTTGATCAGCATTCATCACACAGGGCTTTGGAAATACAAGACAAGATAATTGGCAGGGTTCTTGCTCAGATTGTATAGCAATCCCAGAGAGAGTTAAAGAAATTGTGCCTGAGAAACTGTGTTTGAGATGGTATTTCACCCAACACACTCAACAGTTTTGAGAAGACAAACCATCAAATGTTCCTAACAGGATTCCTCCCACCCCAGCCCTAAAGGGGGAAGTCTGAACTAAGCGTGTCCTCTTCCCCTTTGCAAACAACAGCACCTCTGCAGAGCTGCCCTTCTCCTGGGTGTGACTGTGTCACCTGTGGACAGGCAGCACCTGAGCACTGTGTGTAGCTGTGTGTTTGCACACTTCCTGGCCAAAGTGCACATAAATTGAAACAACAGAGAAGAACTCCTTTTTTTTTNATTACATACACAATATTAGTTATTATTTATTAGACTCATATGCAGACCAACCACCATTAATGACATTTCATAACACGCATACCTGCATAAACCAGAACCTGGGAATGTATTGTATACATACACGGGAACAGTCAATGGAACAGGAGACTGAATAACAAAAAAATCACTAGGCATCCTACTCTGTTTAATCTCCTTTAATGGATTGCATATATAAATAAAAGCTATTTGTTTTATGTATATATTTATATATTAAACAGAGTGGGCCAAGTTCTGCCCTCATATCTGTGCAAACCAATTTCAGAGAACTAGTAGTGTGAGAGAAAAAAGGCCTAATTTCACTNCCTGGCCAAAGTGCACATAAATTGAAACAACAGAGAAGAACTCCTTTTTTTTTTTTCTTTATGAATCAAATCCTTGAAAAGGCATTCTTTTCATAAATCGCTTTACTCTTTTATAATTTCTCTTGACAATAATTCTTGGTGAGTATGCAGATAACAACAACAAGGCAAGCTTAATATTCACTCAGACTTAATCAAATAATCATATAGTCTTCATTTTACCCATTAAAATATTTTCATTTATAAAAATTAATCTAAATATAAATATTAACACTAAAGATTGAAATCACTTGATGACAAAATAATTCTTTGTGTGCTATAACATATGCTTTTATGATTTTTTTTAAAACAGTAAATTATATCTTTGCACGTATTTGGCACAATAAACATTTGTAAAAATTCAAATGCCTTAGAGCAGGTGGGATTTTTTTTAAATTTTTTTTTTGCAATGCCTACACAATACACATTTTTCTGTCAAAGAAGACTGAATATTTTAACATTGTAACACGATAATAGTTGCTTTTCATGCCTCTTAAGGAAAACAACCTATTCCAAACTTCGTTGGCTTGTTTAAATCACACTAACAGAACAAAAGCCAAAGAGTTATTCTATTAAAATTATTCATTTCTGTATTGATATTACATACACAATATTAGTTATTATTTATTAGACGCATATGCAGACCAACCACCATTAATGACATTTCATAACACGCATACCTGCATAAACCAGAACCTGGGAATGTATTGTATACATACACGGGAACAGTCAATGGAACAGGAGACTGAATAACAAAAAAATCACTAGGCATCCTACTCTGTTTAATCTCCTTTAATGGATTGCATATATAAATAAAAGCTATTTGTTTTATGTATATATTTATATATTAAACAGAGTGGGCCAAGTTCTGCCCTCATATCTGTGCAAACCAATTTCAGAGAACTAGTAGTGTGAGAGAAAAAAGGCCTAATTTCACTCAGAATGAACACACTGGGTCAGATCTTGGGCAGATGGAAATTCCTTGAAGGGATGGAGTGACACTTCTGTATTCTAGGTGGAAGCTTGTTCTATTTATTCCAAGGGGTCCTTACATGCAGTTGGACATCAGAGTACTGACAAGCTATGTGTCAAAGATGGATGGCAGATTTGCAATTAACACTGTTTTTCCAATCAACCCATCCAGCCATTCCTTGTCTTCCCCACTTGCCCCCCTAAATTCAGCCTAGTCAGGAAATTTGCCCAGTTTTACTCATATTTGCCGAAACATAGACATTTCATGGCCTGGTCCCAGGGGAGTGCTTTCCTGTTGCATGGCAGGTAATATATGGCACTCTGTTCATGGGTGTTCAGTGGGAGCCCAAGGAGAGAAGAAACCTTTCTCCTTGCCTGATATTCATGGCTCTGAGGAGAACTTGCCACTCCTCAATGCTGAGGGGGAATTGGCCAGCCAGAGCCCTTCTTCATAGCACATTTTGCATCAACCCTGTCTGCATTTGGGTACCTGCCCTGCCACCTGTGAGGAAGGTAAAGGATTCACTGGTTTATCACCTCCTCTAACTACCTCCATTGTTTTCTTAGAGCATAAAATACCATTAACTGGCAGTGCTCCCCTCCACAAGGCTGAGAGGAACATCCTACAAGCAGCATCTTCCCTCCTGGGCATCTGCTCAAGGGCCTTCCAGTTTGACTCACCTTTTAAAGGTCCCAAGAAATGAAAGAAGAGATATTACTATTCACAATCCAATTCAGAGTGGTGCAATGGTAGGGGGGGTGCATGTGGCACCAGCAACAGGACCCAGCTACTCTATGTTGGCTACAGACTAGTAAAGGAAGAGATGTCTGGGTGACATTTGTCTCCTTCTCAGAAGCAACAGGGAATGTCAGAAAGGAATCTCTTACAGGCTGCAGTCACTCTATAACCACCTGTTAGCCAGCAGAGATCTCGCCTCCAATGCTTTCACATAAAGGTCTGGACAGAATTTATTCTGAACTACAGCATGGTTGGCTACCACCAGGTGAACAATGCTACCAAGAACAATGAGATGTACAAAGGTGTTGGTTTAGTAACAGTGTTCAGATGTTTCCAGACATCAGGATCATAACTCAGTGGACATCTACTCCACATGTGTGGCCACCAATTCATGGTTCAACATGACATCCATGCTCCCCGATGCCAAGAGCAATATACCTAGCTCTGGAGCTAAAGCATTTGATCTACCAAATTGAATTATACTCTCAGTGAACAGAGAAGACTTCTCACATCACATCTCCCACAAACCCTCTCAAAATTTCCACTGACTCCCTGGGAGCATAGCTAGGTACACTGATAGTCCGTGCCCACCATGCACCTGAAAAGCAGCACACACTGCACAGAGTTGTTCTTATTGCTCAACAAGATGGATGCCTATGTGAATAGTAAAGAGGCCGGCAAATACGGATCACAGGTCTTCTTGGCAGATGAACTGGCCTATGACTGATTGAGTGTACAAAAACATACTGCAGTTTAAAGACAACATACTTTAGTACAATCAATAGGGAGAAAAAGTGCATCTTAAAATGTGGAGCCTTGCTTTTGAAACTCAGCATCCTGTCTAGAGTCCTGTGAGAACTTTAAGGCAGAGTTTCCTGTAGCAGACCACAATGCTGAAGACTTGGACAGCTTTCTCAGTGAGGTATCCAAATGAAGCCCTATAACTGAGGCTCTGTGGGTTCTTGAGGGTCCATTTTCAGCTGGACATACACAATGGCTGTTAAGAAAAGGCACTCTAGTGTACAGCCTTAGGCAGTGTGTTATTGGCAGTAGGGAAGTGTAAGTTTAGTACATCACAGCAGATCCTATAGCAGGTTCCTACAACAGAAAGGGACAGGAAGTTAAAATATGAGTGAAATAAAAAAGAAGCCTACTGAACCCTTAGAGCCAATTCCTTCCCCTTCTCACCTCCCTACCTATTTTACACATATCCAGTGGCAGACTGCTTTGTGACAGTCAGTTTTCTTACTTATCCCTCTACAGCTGCTGTAGAAGAAATGATTGACAGCTGTCCAATGAAGCCTATTTGTTCAAATCCTGCAGAGCAGTGCATGGCCTGCTTACCCCTTAAATTCCACTTCGGTAACCTTTGAACATTTCTCAACAATTAGTGAGATTCAAGGTGTCTGTCCCCTGTCGAGTTACAGTGTTTATCCATTTTTGTGAGGGTCTGTTTTGTAAGTCTGAATTGCAGGGGAGCATAAATTTATTTATTTTTTTTTTTTTAAAAATGGTAGCACATTCCTGGAAACCTGGCAGCCAGGGTACATTATCACAGGCTGGCATTCAGGAGCTGCTATAGTTGAACACCTTCCAGGACACTGGTCATATTTCTTCAGAGATGTCTCAGCAGTCCCTATTTTTTTTTATCTCTAACTGTCAAGAGATGTTTTGTGAAGATGCTGAAATATAGCTGCCTACACAGATACTGCTATCACTCTATTTACTGTGTTTAACAGAGTTTTAAAAAACATTTGTGTACCATTAGGTCCTTGGCAGTGCTTTTCCTCTCTTTAGTTCTTTGTGTTAGAGATCCTTGAAGCATGAAGTTTCTGTTAAATGTTCTGACAGTGGTAACTGGAGAATCATCTATTGTTTC
>VYZS01001607.1:4676-16527 GCA_013400695.1 Neodrepanis coruscans | reverse complement strand
TAATTTTATTTTGTTAACAAAATCTCAATACTAAGTATCAGAACTTCCAAGACATTTAACAGTGAGAAAATATCTTTGATTTAGCTTAGCAGAAAGAAAAGCAAGAGACCAGTTTTTAGGCCAATGCTACCAAACTATTTCTAACTACCAGAAATACCATTTTCCAAAGAAATTAGTTTTACTCTGGTTTGCGCTAAGCTACATGCTGAGGAAGACACAACTCAAGACTCATATTGTGAAGTTCTTACATGAACACATACACAAAATGTCCACCCCATTCCAAACTGCTTTCACCGCAGTTTGTGATCCAAATCTTAGTATCTTTTAAGATTAGCATTACAATATTTGTACCAGCAATGCTCAAAATGTATGTTAGAACTAATCTGAGGCGCACACGCTTTTTTTTCAGGGAAGTCAGAGTATTTTTAATTTTTTTAAATGGTATTTTTTACTTTTCATGATGCCATTTTAATTTTAAGTAATATTAAGCTTACAAATATTGAGTTAGCAGAGGAAAATTGTATACATTGTAAAACAAATTTACTTTGACTCCAACCTGCTTATATTTTAAAGCTGTATCTTGCAATTAGGAATAAACAGCTTTCCTCTTGAGTACATAGAATTTCTGCAGATTAATTGAGTAAAAATTCTTCCCACTGAAATGCATGAATTAAATTTCCATTATATGCAATGGCACTATTCTCACTACCTGTATTCAGATGACAATGTAACAAACTCTAAACTGCCCTATTCAGAAAATAAGTAGTCATTTTCCAAAGGGAATTCACCTGCATAATCAATTACATTTTCATGCATCCTACTTTAACTGTAATACGGGGTTGTATCTATTTTTATTTAACTAGATTTCTAGTTACTGAGAGCTGATTTCAGATTTCCACCTGCTTAAAGAGATCACAGGTTAACTGGGTAGTGTGTTTACTCAACATTTTCCATTGCTTTTTCTTTAATACTGAAAATGCTTCCAACAAAGAGAGTACAAGACTGTGCTGTGTTTAAAGTGACCTTGTCCCTTTGTTGCAGCTAAAACTTTAAGTTTGGTACCTACAAACAATTTACCTTACCCAGAGGTCATGCTCAGCGTAGTCAAAGAGAAGCCACACTTTCCTGTCAGCATGAGAAAGAAACACCTTTTGCAGAGAAATGACATTTGGATGCTTGAGCTCCCTCAGCAACTGCAAAAGAAAAAAGTCCGCAATAGTTACATCCACACATCCAGAGCTGGAAAGATGAATCCTTTAATAGACTTTGTTATATACTCTACAACACAAACAACAGAAGTTGAAATCTGCAAGTCACAGAAAACCACATATTTTTCATGGAAGAACTAGTCACTAGTTTCAAAACAAAGCTGAAAGCAGGTCATAACCCCCTCAGGGCATTCACTTGCTACTCATTTCCTAAAGCTGAAGTCTGTGTAAACCTCACTATTATCCAGGATCAAGAAGACTCCACTAACAGCCAGCTGTAGCATCCACCCTTTCCCAAAGGCTGTAATCTTTGACAGTGCCATTTGGGGTATCCAATTTTCTCCTGACTCGCAATTATCTGAAAAGGATGCATTTTGGTTGCAGTCATTTGAGATTGAATGGGATGACTCAGAGCCTGTCAATGCAGTCAGCTAAATGAAGATGTGGTTTGTTAAGGTGGAGTCAGCTGACCTACAAGGTCACCATTCCCCACAGAAGGTGGTCCAACTCTCTCCCTCAGATTACACCACTCAGTGCAATCACAGAAGCCACCCCCCTTAAAACAGCTCCCAGCTGAAAAGGAAACTACCCCAGCTGCACAAAGGCAATAATGTGCTCCTGAGCTCAAGCTGAAACCACTCAGAGCACTAACAGCAGAGAGACAGCCCTAGTGAGGGGGCACAGCTTGAAGGACTTCTTTCAGCAGCAGCGAGCCATTAAGCCAGCTCAGCTGCTTCAGAAACTACAGCTTTGACCTCACCAAAAGGAAAATATAAATGAGATACAATACAACTGAACGCAGACAACATCAGTCTATTTGAGCTCTACCAGTCACATCAGCAGTTAAGCAAGTGCACTACTATTGTAAGAAAGGAACAAAAACTTATTCTAAGCAAACTATGGTCAACTGTGGTTACCCAAGACTAGATTGATTCTTGCCAGCTCAGTCTGCCAGAAATAGTGACATTTTTAATACAAGGAATAGTTAGGTTCTTTAAAAGCCAAGAGAAATTTAAACTATTTGAATATAGAATTTTACTGCTGAGACTGGATATTGTCAACAAAATATAATTTTTCCACTACCTAATGAAGGAAACAAAAACGTTCATTCCCTTCGACTGGTATCTTTGTCACATGTGGTAACATTTTAGCAGCCACTGAAACAGTAAAACGGAAGTAGATGTCCACATTTGTTTCCTTCTTTTCTATTTCATTTGAGACAGACTCCCATCTCTACTCACTTGTAAGTCTTCAGTGTTGCATTTCTTGAGCAAGAGGACCTATAGCCCACAAACATTTTATCTCAAGTATGAGATCAAACGGAGACAGAGTTGAGAAGACAAAGCAACAATACAAATCAATGCAGAAGGCAGTAGTTTCAGCATGGTAAAACTCTAAAAATTTGTAAAACCGTTACATCAAGGCACTTTAAGGCAGGATCTACATGGAATATGGAATTTTTAAAATGTCTGTAATTCTTACAAAGCATAAGATCAGCATAGGAAAAACCAAGAAATGCTTATTTGCAAATTTTTATGAATTATGGTTGGGAACCATCTGTGCTAAATTAATCCCAGCCAGCAGCTAAGCTCCATATAGTCACTTTTCCACCCCTCTCAATCAGATGTGAATGGAAGAACAAAAAAAAAAGCAAGAAAACTTGTGAGGGCAATCCATTTTAACAAGTGAAGGAAAGAAGAATTACAGAAACACCAAACCCTCCACAAAACAACAGAAGCAATGTAAAGGCAATCACTCAACTTCCCACAAGATTAAAGACTGGCCAGACTCCAAGCAAAGGCTACCTCTCCAAAGGGAGCAGTGGCAGAGTGGGAAATAGAGAAAGCCTGAACACTGTCAGCAGTAGTCAAAAGACCAGTGTGTCATCAACAATGCTTTAGTCACAAATTCAAAAAACTGCACCACACAGGCTGCTATGGAGAACATGAACTGCATGGCAGATTAACCCAGTACAGCATTAAAGACCAGCCTCACAAGGCTGAGTGAGTTTACAGGGTTTAAGGATACACTGGGCTAGTCCTTACAACGCAAGAATTTTTGTTTAATCAGCATAAATCCACATCTTAAATTTATGCTGAACATTTTGATGAACTAACTGTCCCAGAAGATTGCATGACAGTTCAGCAACTACGCGTCCATACCAAAATGCCAAAAGATTTCCTGTGGCCTCATGGACATATCCATACTAGACACTACAAACTATTCCTCGATGAAAGATGCACATACTAGTCAGAGCTCTAGAAAGTAATGTGTTTTTCCCTTTTGTTTCTTCCTGTCCCATTTTAAGTCTGTACTACTCCTTATTCCCCAGATAGTACTTGCCTAAAAAATAATTCAATCTTTTCACATCAAATGTGATTTAGCTTTGAGAACACACAGAGAACCCATCACCAAAGCTGATCCATAACATGACACAAAGATCAGAAACTTTTTTGAGTATTGCAGTAGAAAGGTCCCCTGTCTGTATAGCAAGGCAACAGAGATGCAATTCTCATTTGTCGGTGCTAGGGGTAGTCAATCCTGCAGACTTGGAGATTCACAGCATTCCTTGCTTTTTCCTCTGCAATCCACCTTGATCACTCCCTTCCCTGACCTTTCTCTCTCCTCTAGGTGTCCCAGCAGCCCTCTCAAATACCCAGTAAAACCTCTATCCTCCTATAAGATCCATAGCAATTCGCTTTCCTCACCAATTACAAAGTCCTGGCTGACCCTCCTCAAGGACACACCTGAGAAGTTCCATTAGTGGCCCATCACCAATGTTCTAAGAGTTCTGGCCTTTGTTACTGCCATTGATGGCAGCTGTTACTGTTTGTGCATCTGTGCACTCAGTTTATCCTTCTTGCTGGTTTCTGCCTTTGCTTTCTATGCGGAGTGGCCATTAACTATAAATTCTTTCAAACCTTAAAAAACCCTGATGGGTTTGGTCAAAGCCAGACAGCTACAAGAACCCCAGTGAATAGGAGGGCGAACATGTATCAGCAAAACCATCCAAATAAGAAAATGATTGCTGCAGAGGCGACAGATGATTCCTGAATCAGTCCTGGAAAGGTTGAAATGCTCAGAGTGACAAATGCAAGCACTGTCTGAAGGGTAGAAAGCGCTCATGCAGATGACACATCACATGGTCTGTAACAAGCATTTTGAGCAACCTCAGTTTCCACGAACCAGGCCTCTCCAGCCCCTATGCCACATACCTCTCCTACCAGATGACTTGACTTGTGTCCAGCAGCTGACACAGTTCAAACAAAGACAGTTCAGACAAAGTAGACTGCAAGAAACATGGTTTGACTATCAGTACAATGCCTGTTAATGATAAAGGCTATTTTTTGATTGCTTCTGTCTATCCTAGAAAACAAAGAGAAAGCAGAAAAAAACCTATGTGTTAGGCTTGCAGTAAATTGCCTTCCTTTTCATTTGTGTATTCCATGATGATTCAAATCTATTTCCTCAACCAGAAAGGTTCCCCTTATATTACTCTGGGTATCCCTTTATCAAGAAGGAAGGCCCAAAAGACCTTGGAAGAAATAGAAGCCAGCAAACAATGAAGATGCCAATATATCTGGTTTGACTTGAGTGCTAGAAGCCCATGCTGTCCCGACTGCTCTTGCCCTTGTTTTCATATTGTTCAAGATCCATCAAGGGAAACAACTTCCCTATGTGGAAGTCCTGGGCTAGCCCTGAGGTCCCTCCCTCCATCTCCCACTTGAAATGCAGAAATACTCATTCCACAGCCACAGGGCAGCTGAGGGACAGTAAACGGAAGCATAAAATTGTTAAATTGCTTCACGAATAACGACAAAGTGGAGTAAGGATGTTATTAAATAATCAACAGTGGCATTAGCGGAGCCTGGCAAACTGCTGCATGACTAAGGCCAATCTTTTCTTGCACTAACAACAACTATCTTTCACATCAAATATGAGCTGAATTCAGCACAATTCTTTATGAATGCGACCTCCTTCCTCCAGTGATATTCCCACATTTCTCGTAAAGCTCTCCACTATTACAGCACCTCTCAAGAGCCAAGACACTGCACACTTGACCTCAGTGAGGATTTCTAGCTTTACTGCAAATGCTATTCCACCCCCACCCTCGATGCTCACTAATTTTTGTGGTCTGCAGGGAACGTTCACCTGCATTGTGCTGCAATATTACCTTGCTTAGTTCTGTAATTCAAGTTGCACCAGGGAGGTTTAGATTAGTTATCAGAAAAAAATTCCTTCACCAAAGGGCTTGTCAAGCTGTGAAACAGGCTGCCCAGGGAAGCATCCCTGGAGGTATTTAAAAGACATGCAGATGTGGCACTGAGGGACACGGTTTAGTGGTAGACTTGGCAGTGCTGGGTTAATGGTTGGCCATGATGATATAAGTCTTTCCAAACCTAAATGTTCTATAGTTCTATAATCAAGTACAGACCCATCTATTAGAGCAACTGGCCAGGTGACCTGGCCCAGAAGAAGTTTCTCTGATGTCCTGCGCAAGACACTAGCTACTTTAGAAAGGCAGCCCCCTGCTCTCACTACCTTCGAGTATTACGCAAACATTTCTCCCAAAGCTTAGGACAGGCAAAAAGTTGGCTACACAAAAAGCTATCGGAAATATCAAACAAACATTCATTTAAGCAAAATTCACTATTGTGTTATCTTGCTAGTTTGATGGCATAAATTCAAATTGTAATCATCATCTCATTCTTCAAAAAGGCTCACATCAGTATCACCAAGGGATCCAGCAACAAGTATCACATATTAACAGTCTCGCCTTAAGACGAAAAATGGGCAAAGAGGGACTTGGAACAAAAAGCAAATTGCAGTTAGTACAGAGAGGCAATTCTCAGACTGGAAGGTGATTGACAAATTTTGAGTCATCCTATAACAGGTACGATGCCAGTGGAATTACTGCTACAACAGATGAGTATAGGCAGTAGTGACACATTACCTAAAACACCATGCATAATTCTGGCCAGTTCAGGGAATATTAATTCCCACTGCAACAGGGCAAAGAAGGTAAGGAAGGCAGAGCCTACTGCTCAAAGGAAACAAGCAAGCCAAGCCAAAACGTTTATAGCCTGACAAAATGTTGTGGGTTGAAGCTAAAACTGGTCTTTTTTCCTTTTTCCCCACCCAGNGCAGCGGCACGGATTGAGGACCACATCTTTCCATCAGCAGTGTGGTATTCCTGGGGGTGGACTGTTCCGGGGTCGCATTTCTACGCGCCTCCGTGCCAAGTCCTGCCCCCGCGCGCGGGCTGATTGGCAACTTCAGCGGCACGGATTGAAGACCACATCTTTCCATAAGCAGTGGTATTCCTTCCTGGGGAAAGGGGGTGGGCGGCCATGGTTTTTCTAATTGTCCCCGTGCCTTTTCAGGAGCCCGGCAGAAACCTAGCGCTACCCTAGAGTTCTCCTAACCTGCCGCGGGATTTGGAAGAGCTGTGGTCGCGGCTTCCTAATTATCCTGGTGCCTCTTCAGGAGCCCCGACAGAAAACCCAGCGCTACCCTAGATCTTTTTCCCATCCAGACGTGGGGTCTGGAAGAGCTTCATTTGTCTGTCTTTGCGCTTTATTGTCAGTTTTCTGTGTGCGTAAAATAAACCTTGTTATTTGTTTGTTTTCTTTTTTTGGGGGGGTGTGTGGCTTCTCTCGAACCTCTCTTGTCAGTACCACGCTTCCTAGTGGTAAAACCACGACACAAAACAAAACCAGAGAGTAAACAGTCTATTTCTCCGTAACTCTCTCTTTAAAATGAAAGCAGAAGGGAAGAGCTATTCCATCTGATAATATTATCATAAGCACAAATGGGTATGAATCAGTCATTATTAATTTTGGCTTAGAGGTTGAATAACATTTACAGATTCATTACTACAATGAGACTCAGGAACTGCTTTCAGAGATTTTTCTTTTCCTTACAAGTTTAACTTGTAGTTTGCTAAATTTTTGAAGGTATACTTTGCTTGTATGCCAGAGCAGGAGGTGAACATGATGATTCCAGAGATGTCACCCATTTCTATGCGTCAACATAATTTTAAAAAGAATTTCAAATCACTATTCTTAGTTTCCTATCAAACACTGTGGCTCTAACTCAAGTACTTTAAACTGAACCCCAAATTTTATTACAAAAGTTCTTACATCCCAAGTTGGCTTAGCTGCTATCCAGTGGATTCAAGATCTGTTTGCTTCAATGTAAATACAATTTTAGAGTTTTATGTTCTCATGAGTCAGATATTCCACAGTACTAAAAAAGAACAGAATACCTGCTGAAAGTACATGCTGTTTTCCTTTCAGATGTGTTCAAATGAAAGCTTACAAAGGCAATATAACAAAGTGATAATACTGCCCACTCTAAGAATTTATTATGAAGCTGACAATACATTTTTGAAGCTCCAGTTCTTCAGACAAAGCAACAATTTCACACAGTTATGTATTTTATTCTTTTGATTTTTTTAAAGCCCTAAGTATGCAAAAAAGAAGTCTGAAAACACAAAATGACACAAGGGAAAAAATACATTTCTGTTTTTAACTTTGGCAGTTTCTAAAACTAGTAAGTCCTAAATGATCTCAAATGCAAGTTAATATTTACTAGCACCACCTATGTCCAAACACACTCAAAGTATTAGAAAAGGCATTATTAAAGGTTCTCTGAAGTAAGGAGGTGGATGAAGAACCCAGATGGAGACAGACAGCCTTTCCCAGGAGTTATGTTAAGCAACAGTGCAGCCAAAGGATGGTTCAACTCAGCTTGCTTACTCAACAGAAAACTAACAAAACTGCTCATTTTCCCCTCTAGTAAAGATGAACATCCTTAGCCTACAGTCACACTGTCACCAGATCCAACACAGAGGACATCACCTTCTGTGAAAACAGCCTGCATTTGTTACAACAGGAAACCATAAAATCCTACAAATACCTCCAAGGCAGACCTAAAGAGCAGAAAGAAAAGGGAAGTCAACAGCTTATTGTTCCACAATTTTCTGTCCCAGCCCCAGCAGCCTCAAGACTCTTCTAACTTGTGGGAGCAGGATATGGTGTTTCAAAGACACCACCCAGACAGGAGACAGCCAGAGCACAGCATTGTCCACCCCAGATCTACTTGGTCACATCCAGCATTTCCATCACTGAAAGCATCTGCCACCACACCCAGCACTTCCTCTTCAGATCCAAGTCAAAAACTATCATGTAGTATTTTTATATGATAAATAGCATTACTGTTACACACAAAACAGCTTTTCAGGGGTATTTCAAATGTCAAACAGACCAGACCAATAAGCAAATCTACATGGAAGACCTGCTAGAGGAAACAACTAACAACCCCTCACGAGTAAACAACAAAAAACAAATAAAACCCCAATCCAAGCAAATCCTCACTAGTCAAAGGAAGCACATGCAAGCAAAGTTGTTGCAAAGCTGCTAAAACTAAATGAAAAATGCTAGTCTTTACAAAAAAATGTCAGTAAGTCACTTGGTTGCTTCAAAACTTAGGACTCCTGTATAGGAAACTGCTTGAGCCAAAATTTGAAGCTCTGTTTATAGCCTGGTTAACTACTCCAGCTTCCTACAGCCTTGAAGAATTCTCCTGCTTTGTGAACTGTGAAATAGCATTTGCTGCACTATTCCAGGTGGACAGGCTTTAATGACTTTCTTCCATGCGATTAAATCAGAAGGTGAGGAATCAATCATTTGGGTTTGTACGTTTTGCATATTTTTATATAAATCTTCTCACCATTCTATCCCTCTGCTCTTCATTTACCACAAATTCAACTCTTGGCATGCTGAGCATGCAATTTTTAGTGCCTGTTTAAAACCTCAGAAGTGAAATTGCAGATCAAAAACACATATCCAGCATCCAAGGCAGTACAAAGATCTGCAGAAGCAGCCAAACATTCAGTCAATGTTCTGAAAGAGGCAGGAATCACAAATGTTTATCATGGTGGATGAATGGGGGGGAAGATAAGGAAAAATGTAACTCTTCAACTCCCTTGATATTAAACATAATGATTCAATTAGCACAGTAACTGTTAATTCAACCAGCTAAACAAATAGTTTACACAAAATGATTGGAAAAAAACCCCAACCAACCTCTTATTTCAATTGAGTGAGAGACTTGCTAGGTTCATAAACATTAGGTCTAAGTTCTCATGCTGCAGGAAGTACTGAAACGCAGGAAGTCTTTCACATACACATGTAGATTGAGCTCACCCCATTACTGAGTCAGCCATCTAAACTCAGGTCTCTGACCTAGTTCAAACCTTGCCCTGTAACCGATGAATTTCCATAATTATTTTATGTTTCTGAAGATCTTACACTGTTCTTCACCTCAAGTGTCTGCATCAAATAGACATCTTGAAAGACTAAGTTATGGGCATTTTTAAACATGAAAGTCACTCAATACACCAAAACTGAAGTTAGTCATCATAAACAAGAAAAAAGCCACAGCACAGCTGTAAAAACTACAGTTCCACTGGGATGTATAACAAACTACAATCTTCGCAGATTGTAGCAGAGTAAAATATACAAGCTTCAGCTCTCCAAAGAAACTGAAATGGATACTGTTCATTTGCAAACCAAATCATCCTAACCCCTCTTAATTCCACCATGCTGATAAAATGCATTAACTGGAGTAGTCCACAACACACTGTAACAAAGTCTGGCATGCAACCTTGACTTTTGAGGTGTGACAGCAAATGATTTTATTAGCTGGATGACATGTTAGGGTACAACACTGCTGGTTAACTGAAGCATTTTCATGTACTTTACCTGCACACATACAAAATCAACATATACTGTATGATTATTATCCTCAGTTTGATCCATCTCCACATAAGGTTTATTTGGTCCTTTAATAGCATTAATTGATAGAAGGGAAGGGAAAAAAATATAACAGAACACCATGGACAACACCATTCTGGAGAAAAAAACCCCTCCTGTTCACTCCAAACAGCAACATCAAAAGAACGGCAAAAAAAAAGTAGAGAATAAAACCCTAGAAGTCCATAGTGAATTGTTAATTCAACTGCAGGAAAATGCAGTCGCGGTATTAGGAGTTGCAAGCCCAGAAGCATAACCAGAAGCAGAGCCAACAGCTCTGCAGCAGAAACACTCCTTCAGGTCTCTCCTACTAAGCTGTGCCAGCTTTTGGGTTCCACTCCCCTCTCTGCTCCTATTATGTGCTTTCTTGGCATCTTTGGTACATTTCCCTCCTTCCCCCAGTAAACCTGTCCCACATGGGTTCTATGTTGCACTGCTGTTCTCTTCAACGGCCACCTGCTGCAGCAGCTCAGATGAAAGAGAGAGCTTCCCTGCTGCTTGCTCCTTTTCCATCAGTACTTGGGGCCTTGCTGCCCAAAAGGAGTCAACACACAACACTCCTCAAGCCATGAAATGAAGCCAAATTCTTAATGACTGCTAGGCAAGTTAATGATTCTTTTAATACACATAAACTGAGTAAGGGTCACATCCAGAGAAGAGACACCTCCTTAACACCAGTCAGATTTCTCCTGTCACACTGAAGCAGAATAAATGCTTCAAATCTTTTTGGGTAAATCACTGCAGAAAGACAAAAAATTATCCCAAATCCCTCTGAAATGGTACTGACTTTTCCCAAAGGCATTCTGCCTGAGCGAGTCACAGTATTTGGAAAATTTCTGCAAAACTTAAGACCCTGTTTTCTGCTCCGTTAGTCCAGAGTGAATGTCTACAACAGCAGAAGGCTCAGCTTTCATCACCAGATAAAGAGCATCTCCTGAAGAATTTTCTTTGAGCTTCAATCTTTTCATCTCACTCAGCTCAAGAACTAACGTTTTTCATACCACAAAAGCCAACTGAATTCGACAAACTGGGAAATCCTGGTACTAACTTCACTCAATAAAAATGAAATTAGGGTAAAGTTCTGCACTCTTGAGAAATATGGACTGAAAACAAACTATTCCCTTCCCAAACACACCCTTAAGTTATGTGCACTTCCTTTTAGTAAGCAGTTTCAGTTGAAACATTTCAAGAACAACAAACCAAAGCAGAAGTAAAACATAAGAACATAAAACAGTTCACCTTCAGAATACCAGTTTTACCAGTATTTCTTTGCAAGTTTGTCACAAACCATAACTAGACCATACTATTCACTGGTTTCTAATAATTCTAGGAATATTAAATATACAAATATAAACCTGAAAACCTGAATAAAACATTAGAATAGCATTCACGTCTATATCACAGCCTCCAAGGCAATGTCAGTTTAGTTTGAAGTCTTCGCTTAAGCAGAAGTCAGAACGTTTTAATCATTGTAAGCCAATAAGAACTAACCTCTTTAAGAAAAGAACTGAAGTAACCAATACAAAAAGTCCAATCAAATGTGTAACTTAAGTCACTAACTCCAGTCATGTTTTTAAACAGCTGCATTTAAATATAATCTGCTCCAAGAAAGGCAGTAAATTCTAACTTAAAAAACATGACATTTTTAGACAGCAAACATAACAGGTACATAAAATCTTCCATGACATTTGTACTTACTTTATACTTCTATGATAAAGACATAGCACCCACAGTAGGATTAACATGATTCGGCAAACAAAACCTGGCATGCACTCAAATCAATACTTTACATAAGTCTGTTGGCTAGTAGAAAGAACTGTTACT
>VYZS01001562.1:0-13472 GCA_013400695.1 Neodrepanis coruscans | reverse complement strand
CTGAAAAAATATCCTCCGCACGCCTAGAAGAAGTTATCTACAAAACTTCTACATCTACATTGAGGTTTGGATTCTGAGTCACACAGAACACTACTATGCAAGGGCTTATTGCCAGCTTTTGGTTGAGGCTTTTTTTATTCTAGTTAGTATATTTAATATGGTTTCACCAAGTTATTGCACTCATTTGCCTGGGTTTTGCCTGAGTTAGTTTTCTTCCCAGTAGCTTGATTTAGTTTGAAAAGAATGTTGATAGCACACTGATGTTCAAACTGGTGCTAAGTAGTGCTTACACTGAGTCAAGGATTTTTCAGGTTCCCATGCTCTGCCAGAAAGTAGGAGCACAAAAAGCTAGGAGGGAGCAGCGTCAAGACAATTGAACCAAACTAGCCAAAATAATATTACACTTCATAGAATGTCATGTTCAGTGTATAAACTGATGGAGCTGGCTGCAAGGATTCGATCACTGCTCAGGGATGGGCTAAGTTCAATCAGCAGGTGGTGAGCAATGGGTTGTGCATCACTTGTCATTATTAGGTTTTATTTCTGCCTCTCCTTTTCATTACAAATATAAATATTATTATTAATAGAAGTAATACTATATTTTACTTTGTTTCAATTATGAAACTGGTCTCAACATGCGAGGTTTACTTTTTTTCCTGATTCTTCCCATCCCGTTGGAGGGTATGTGCAGAGGGAGTGAGCACTGTGTCATACTTAGTTGCCAGCTGGGGCAACATATTACCACAACAGCTATGCATGGAGAAAAGAAGTTGTTTCAAACCCTGAAATTGTGTTTAAGACCTGTCCTAGACACAGGGGCCAGGACCAGTTTATCATGCTGTGGGTATAACCAAAACTGTATATTATATACTCTCTATGTAATTTCTGATGGACTGTTAGTAATGAATCATTTGTAGCAGCTGCTCGGGACAGATCTGACACCTCAGGCCACAATCAGTAAGGAAAGAGACAAAGCCTGTGAGTCAGGGGAGTGTTCCTTTTCACATCTATGACTCAGCTATGATAACACCCCTCTGAGGAAGCACTTGCACTCTCACACCCAGCTAGAGGGGTCATCTCTGCTAATGGGCCAATAGGCATAATTGGCAGTTGCAAAGTTGCAGTTGCAAAGACCTAGACTATAAAAGATTCCAAAAACATCCCATGACTCCCATGACAGAGTTAAACCTCCCATTGTAAAACACCCCACCCTGGGGGAGGTACTGTACATATGTAATCTGAGTATATGTAATCTTCGTGTTTGGGGACTTTTGGTACCACACACTGGATCAAGAGGAGGACCAGAACTTCAACAGGACTGTGACTGCCACTCTTGAGGAGACTGCAATCATTCCTTCAACAGAACTGTGACCATCATCCTGACCAACAGGTTTCCTTCCCTTTTGCTTTGCACCCAGGGGGGCCACAAAGTGCTCAGCACAGGAGTTAATGAGCACTGTGCTGTTCTTGTCCCAGGGTGCTGCGTTATCCTCTGTCATTCTGAATTAAAACCAGTTTTTCTTTGTATTGTTGTATGTATTGTAATCTTTTTAGTAACTTGTAGCTCTGATTTCTAATCCCTTTTAAGTTAGGCTCATTTCTTCTGCCGGTTTACTTTTAAACTCGCACAAGAACCTAGTCTTTAAACAATATATTTGTAAATATATTTCTGTGTGCATGTGCATTCTTAATAACTACTGGGTGGTCCTTAAAGGTTTTTTAGGCTAAATATATATTTCAGAACAGGGGTATTTGTATTCAAAATCATACATTTTAAAAATAATTTTTCTTTTCTATCCTTAGGGAAATAAAAGACAATAAAAATAAGAAAATCGTTGAGAACTTGGACTCAGAAAAAGAGATAAAGCACATGCTGCAAGTAAAAGTTATCTGCATTTATCCTCAGCAGGAACCTGTCTGTGTATGGAGTCCTAACTTTCTTCTTAGCTTCTCAGCCAGAAATGTAATACATTGAGGAGAAAATATGAGAAAGCTATCAGTTCTTGCTGTTCCCATTCTGCAGTTAAATAAAAAGTTTTATTCATGACTTGGTGTCTAGAACCCTACATACATCATGAATTAATAACAAATAAAGAAAGAATTTAACAAACACATTTGCCTAGAATGTGCATTAAAGCAACCACTTCATAAAAAAACCCAGACATATTAGGACTGAAATACCTCCTGTTTCCAACTCCCTCCCCCAGTTTTTAGACACAGTATGCTTTGTTTTGCAAAAATAAAAGGCTTGTTTTTCAAACTGCCAGCATGCTTTCCTTTCATAAGGCGTGGAAACACATAGAACAATAACTTGGGAATAGAAGGTTCATTTGGTCAAAGCTACTTGGTGAGTCCAACAAGTTTGATTTCAGGATGCCTAAAACATTGCTTATGAATGAGAGTCAAGCTCTAACTTGAAATATTTTTACCAAGAACTGTCATAATTCACCTACAACTCAGTCTTTTCTTGGACTATTAACATAGATTTCAGATATATTCCTAGTATTTAATCCAAAATTCTCTTGTGCAACTGGAGTCCATTAGTCCATTTTCTGTTCTGACTGTCTTAGGGGAGCAATTGGTCTCTGTCTTCCATAAACTATAGCTTTTTGCATTCAAGGATGCATATTCAGCATTCTTTGTCTATAGAATGGACATGCACAGTTAACTTTTTCTCAAATCCTTTATTTTTTTCGAACCTTTTATTATTTCTTTGTGTCTCCCTTGAACTCCCTCCAATTATGTGTATTCTTTTTTTTAAGCTATTGCCCAAATCTATGTGGAGTTCTTGCTCATTCTGGACTAGAGTGGATTACAACATAACCATTTCTTCTCCTTTATTTTTATGATTTTTTTTTTGAGAGCACTTGAAAAGAATGGTGAAAAAGTGATGCTAGTTCTTTAATCTCTACCTTTTAGAGATATATGGAAAAGAGATTATTCGTATGTATTGGGTTGACATGCCCAGGGATTGAGAATGGGGTAGGTGGGGGCGTGCTGCAGAGTTGGACATAGGTTTTTCCAGGAGCAGGAGATATTCCAGGTGTCAGAGAAGATATTCCATGCAGCCTGTTGAAGAGGACACAGTGGAGGAACAAAAAGGAGTATAAGGAGGAAGTAACAGCAAAAAAATCCCTCTGTGTACTCACTGTACGCCTTAACCACTTCATCCCCCTGCAGCATTTGGGATGCGGAGAGAAATCTGAAGCAAAGGAGTGAAGTTGAGCCTGGGAATGGAAAGAGGTAAAGATATTTTAATATTTGAATTTTTGTTTCCCACTACACAAAGCGGCAATTATATATTTATTTTACTTGGCAATAAGTTAGTTAGTTATTCTCAAGTCAAGTTTTTTCTTGTCACAATGGTAATTCTGTAGTGGTAAAAGTGTAGTGGTTTGACCCTGACTGGATGCCAGGTACCCACTAAAGCCACTCTCTCCCTCACCTCTGCAAATGGACAGAGGAGAGAAAATATTCCTTATCACTGTCACAGGCAAAAGAGACTCTGAGTGGGAATATTAATCAAATTTATTATGAACAGAATCAGAGCTTAAAAATGAGAAGTAAAATAAATCTTAAAGCACCCTTCCCCCAACCTTCTTCCAAATTCTACCTCCTCATCCCCAAGCAGTACAGGGAAATGGGGAATGAAGGTTACAGTCAGTTGTTTCTGCTGCTGCTCAGAGAGAAAATTCCTTTTGCTTTTTCCTATGGGGTCCCTCCCATGGGAGACAGTCCTTCATTAGCTTCTCCAGAGTGAGTCCCTCTCAAGGGAGACAGTCCTTCAGAACTGCTCCAGTGTGAGTACATCACATGGGCAGCAGTTCTTCAGGCACTGCTGCCACATGGGTCAGTTCTCCACAGGGTGCAGTCCTTCAGGCACAGGCTGATCCAGCATGTGTCCTCCACAGGCCACAAGTTCTACCAGGAAATCCTGATCCAGTTTGGGTTCCTGTTCCCACAGGTCAGCAGACCCCTGCCAGGACCCTGCTCCAACATGAGCCTTCCGCAGAATCACAGTCTCCTTCCAGCATCCACCTGCTCTGGTGTGGGCTCCTCCTGGAGCCAGCTGTCATTGGCTCTGCCAGACATGGGGGAAGCTTCCAGCAGTTTCTTGAAGAAGCCTCCACTACAGAGCCCCAGAGCCCCCCCAGCTACCAAAACATGGACACAAAAACCCCCCAATATAATAAGCTATCTCCCTGTCTTTATCTTGACCCATGGCGTTTCTTTTCAACTGTTCTTCCAATTTTTTCTCTCCATGGCCCTGTGAGTGTGGGGAACAAATGAACAATGAGGTGGGCATTTATTTTTTTTACTAAGCCTGAACCACCACACCATTGTAGATATTTTTTACATAAAATTATATTCTTTTTCCTGTGCTTTTCATATTTGTAGTCTTTAAAATGAAAAATAATTATATTTAAAGCTAAGAAATATTCATAGCATGCACGCACACACAAAGAGAATTGCTTGAATGACAGCTTATAAAAACACCCTTTTTATTAAAATAAAGGAAAATAAGGAAAATCAAACAATTGAATAGGAATCATCACTTTATATAGTAAGAAAAAATCCCCACCATATTGTGAATATAACTCATATTTTGACAGCTACTTGAATCTGCCAGTATAACTAAAGAAGAAATTGTCTGTCTATATGTCTACATCATTATTTGACTCTGAATCAGAGTCATGTTTCTGCCATAAATCTCCTATTGTTCCTGTTCACCTCCTGTACTTATGTTCTCATTCTGGATAATGTAGGTTTAATCCATTCAGATAAAAATACACCCAAAACTATGGTACTTGGGGACATGGCTTAGTTTTGAACACAATGTGCTGGGTTGATGATTGGACTCAATCATTTTAGAGGTCTTCTCCAACCTAAGTAAATCTATGATTATATGTACCATGTTCCAGGAGATCAATGTACATGCACTCCAGAATGATATTCAGTCCAGAAGTCTAGACAAGAGCTAATGTGAAGTAAAGCATCTGAACTATACATAGTGCAGTTATTGGGTCCTGAGCATCCTTTTTATTCCTCAAGATGTCTGCTCTTGTTACGCTTTACTACTTTCTGATATCCATATGACTCTTACTAAGAATATTTTAGTCTTCCCTTTCCTTCAGTAGTTCAGTTCAAAGAAAGTCAAAGGTCTTTATTCATGAGATATAATGATGATCTTTCAAAGTAAATGTCCAGAATGGAGAGCAAAATTACATACTCAGAATAGAAATGAGTAAATTGTTGATTGCTGATGTATTATCATTATATCCCCTCTGCATTGCTTACCCTGTAAATGCAGTTCCAACAAATAGAGAGAAATGTATGATTTTTGACAAAACTGATATTTTGTACTTTTTTGGTTTGTTTTGTCATGAAATGGCACCTGCTAGGCTGCTTGCTGTTGATCCTCTGAGATCACCAAAGAAGTTTCCATGTAGACTGCTATAATTACCTTTTCTGTTACTTATATATGTAAGTATCATGTTATATATATATATATATATATATGCGATCACATAATAGCACATAGAAATTACCTATAATGTTCACCAGAAAACATAATTTACATATTTTTACTTTAGTGAATTAAATACGTGGTACCACACATATTTTATTTATACCTTTGTTTATTCTATTCAGTTCACTTGTTAAGGTCCTTTTAGGCATGTGTGCTATATTGTTGCTCAAATTTGACTTGAATTTTCTCATGTATCTTATAAACTGACTAACAATCCCAGAAATTCTGCTTAACGTCAGAGTTGAAAAAATAAGGAGGTGACTTGTTCACATGGTAGATTTAGTTTTGATGACGTAACAAAGCTTGCTTCTGTTTTATTCTGATCAGGATTTCTGAGAGTCAGAAAGGGTTGAGAGGGCTTCCCCAGGAGTAGGGTATGTCATGGTTTTTCTTTTGGCCTTGTAATATTCCAATTTAGGGGAATATTAATGTGTTTGATCTTTTGCACAGCATTTCTCTTTGTCACCATCTTGCTTTGAGACTTCTGTCTTTATCCTCAAAAAAATGACACTTGGAATATGACTACAGTGGCTTGGGGATTGAATGGATTCATCTTCTGTTTGTCATTCTGTAACGCATTGAAACCTCTACATTCCTGAAGATAATACAGAAGTGGAAAAATTATTTTTGATATTGTGGCTTCTTTGTAAAATTTGATATCTGATACTCACTACTCCATATTTTCCCTATTTTGGTATTCAACATTTAAGTGTTGTGGGTTTTTTTTTTTTGATTCTGCATGACCACTAATCCTAAGTATAGATGGATGTTGAACAGGTACTACTTTCACAGGTTTATATATCTTGAAAAGAACCAAAGAAAACACATACTAATAATATTGCCTTAATTATGAAGATTTTACTGACAAATTATTGCAGAAGTGTTAATAATAAGACACAAATTTATATGTACGTATACAGAGACACATCTTCTATTCTATACTGTATATCAGGTGTGATAAAAATTTGTTGAGATTTCCAAGATTCTACATGAAAGAAAACATTATGGGAGATCATCTCCTGAAGAATTTCCAATATACCATCCAAAGATACTATCAGTGGCCTTGAAAATTAAAGTGAAAATGTGCTTTTGACACATATGGCCATTTTTTTGATGAATTTGAATGCAATCTAGAGATGAAGAAATGTCATATTTTGCAAGGCATCACTTATTTTTTATCATGCACAGAACCATGTATCAAAGTATGAAAACTTCCAATAACTGACAATGTAGTTTTCATTAGACTGCATATCTAACAACAGAATGAAAACCACCAGTTCCATTAACTATACTTCAGAATCGAGAATGGGGAACTTAACATCCTGATATATTCTCCTGTATTGTTTTTTATGTAAGTCTTGTTATCAGCAATATTAGTTCTGAAAGGCAAAAAAACAAATTAATCTCCTAACCCTAAAGCATTTTCTATTCAGATGTTCAAAAGTTTGAGCAAACTCTAAGGACTATAACCTATGCAATAGAAGGAAGACATAGAGATCAATCACTTCAAAAAAAACCAACAATACAAGGGTTAGAGAAGTATCCTGAGTTTAGAGGATAAGTATTGTAATGAATTATACATAATTTAAAAAAAAGGTGGAACGCAAATGAATCTGAAACTTCTCTTCAGAACAGATACTTTTCAAAGTGGGTATACCATGGTGAATAATTATTGTTAGTTATTTTAATCCAAATTTGCAAAAAGGTGTTGCTTCAAGGATATTCCTCCTGTAAGAGTAACTATTGTGTTTTATGTTAGACTTTATCTCTAATGGAAATGAAGAGTATAAAAATTGGCTTGTTTCATTCTAAAGGTGATTATTTTATTGTTATGAGGTAATTTTTTATGTACTTTTGGAAACTCATCTGGCTATTGTTTCCAATATGTTTTCAGGGCAAAATTTGATTTTATGAAGACATAATGATACATGATAGGCATTGGTGGATAACCAGGCAAAGTTTTGGATGTGTTGTATGCAACCAGCTGAAGATTTCACACAAAAGAGACCTCCATATAACGGAGTAAATCCAGGAAAGGGCCACAGAGGTAAATAAGGGATTTTTTCATTCAAGGAGAGGCTGAGAGATCTGGGACTATTCAGCATGAAGATGAGAAGGCTCAGGGAGATCTTATCAACAAGGATAAATACCTGAGGTGAGGAGAGACTTGAAAGATGTTCCTCTCATTCACATCCAGTGATAGGATGAAAGGCAATGGGCACAAATTGAAGTAAAGAAAATTTTTTTGAGAAAGGAAAAAAATACTGTGAGTGTCAAATACTAGGATATCCAGAGAACTTGCAGAATCTTGAACCCTGAAAAAATTCAAAATCTGACTGGAGATGTTCAGGAGGAACCTGCTCTACTAGGCTCTGCTTTGAGCAAAGAGCTTGGAGTAAACAACTTCCAGAGGTGCTTTCCAGTCTGTGTGTCATTGTTGTCCAATCTTCCTATCCCCTGGGCTGAATTTTATATGTGTCATGTTGAAAAAAAAACAAACCAAAAAACAAAAAACCAAAAAAACACACCAAAAACTAAATATTTTGCTTTCTTAAATAAAAAAATTCTGTTCTGTATATCTGATTTGTCCATGCTGAAAGAGGTTTAGACATAATGAATGGGTACCAACTTCTTTATGAGTCAACAATATATTTTCAGTGTAAATAAGAAAATCTGTATAGCTGCTTACTTTAACAGAATATATTCTCCTCTGCATGGTTCTATGGAGACCACTTTTAGAGTACCACATGGTTTTGAGTCAGATAATTTGAAGGTGGATGTGGAGAAGTAAGGAATGCTGTCAAAATGGTGAAAGCACACTTCATGCCCTGTGAAGAGAGATTAATTTTGGTAAATTTTTTTAGTCTAGTGACAAGAAGAGTAAGGAGCAATCTAAATGTTTCTCGCAACTGTTCTAATGGCAGCTTACAAAAATGATGAAGCCAACTTTCTTGGTAGTACCAGATGACGTAAAATCAGGGAGAGGACACAAATGTGCAAGCAGCTTTTCGAGTATTGCCACCATGGTTGAAACATAATGCTAAAATTAATGACTACAAGAAGTATTTCCAAGTGTGCACGAAAAATTAATCATAAGTGTAGAAGTCATGGAGTTATGCAAGTGATAATGAACTTCTCCATTTTAGGCTTTCAAATTCAAAATAATTTAAGACAGAATGTTCAGATTTGGTCTTCCTTCCCTACACTTTAGAGAGTCATGAACATAAGCACAATATACTTATCAAGAGAAGACAACAGGAGTGAGCTGAAACTACAGAAAAAAACTTCCACCAAGAACCAACATACCCACTTCTACTTTTGATGCAATGAAAGCCTTTTTGCCAGAGATTACACAAGAAACTACAAGAGAAATTTTTATTAGATTATAGTATGAAGTCTACCAAGAGGACAGTCCAGAAAGGAATTTTGAACAAAGGAGGACTGCATGAGTTTACATTTTGCAGATGTTTATAGACAGAGGCCACATGCATTTCATGGAGAGCAACAACATTGGATGATAGGGAGTTAAAATTTGGACAACTATTAAGATATATCAGATCATTATAGCAGAAAGTTTTCTGTGAAAACAGCTTAAAATAAGTGAAATATGTAAATTAGGCATTACTTACATATGTAAACTCGAATTTACTACATGGATTGTTTCACATGTACCAAGGTAGATGACTCTTCTGCTTCCTGAAGACTCTTGACTGCAGAAGACTGATCCAGCTGTAGGCAAAATAAAAATTATGTTTCCTTGTTCTTCATTTACTATTAAGGCCAATCTGATATATGGCAGTAGGTCACCAGTCAAAACCTATATTACTTCAGGCAATGAAGATAATACCTGACATCACTGACCAAGCTTCACTGAGCTCACTATGCAGTGCGTACAATTTTGAAGTGAAGGATATTTCGTACTAAGGGCCTCTATGACAACACAGAAATCTTTATAACCTCAGTTGTCTTATAATGAGATAAACCACACAAAACAACTAGTAAGGAGGCCCAATGTTGTTTCTGGATAGAAGACTGCTCATTTCAAACCTGGACTATGAATCTACACCAATTGAAACACCAATATTGTTTAGTACTTCTGCATGGAGTTTTAGTACAAGCTAAAAAGCTCTTATTCTGATTCTGAATTACTTTATTTTGAATAGTCTTCATGTAGCTTCAATGTCTCCAACTGGGACATATAGATCTGAACAAGCTCATCATACACTGTTAGGTCATGTGGGCTTTGTCTAGGCTAGGATTATTCTTAGCTTTCACAGTCTTTTCCTAATACTGAGTAAGAGAAATGTGATGTTTAAAAAATGTGACTGTATTTTGCCAGAAGGTGTATAAATGCAGAAATTTGTCACAGAAAATCCATAATATTAACCTAAGACTTACTCAGACCGCCCATAGTATCAAGCATCATTTCATCCCAAGAGTCACCCAACAGTTATGAGTGTATCCATTTTGAAATACAATACTCTTTAGGTTGTTAAGGTGATACTATGTCTCATGTTTATAAAACACAAATGGAGTTCTGAAGAGACTATCTAGTACAATTCAGAGATGAGCAGAAGAGATCTCTGCTAAAGTGCATATGTTTATTGTGCTTTAATTATCCTTTGGGCTAACTCATTGCAAGGGAGTGTTCATCACCTGTTTGGAAGAGTTCAGAGAGTGAATTCTGGTTTTATCTGTGTTTGAACTACAGGTATGTATAGGCAGCAATACAAATATTATAGGGCACAAATAAAGTAAGTAAAAAGAAATGGAGTACAACACAGGAGTAATCATTTAAGAAAAAGAAATCGTGGATCTCTGATCATGATTGTGTTTCTGCAGCTATTTCTTTAAGTCACTGGATACAAAAAAGGAAGAGAGGAGATGTTTATATATCTTTAAGAAATTGCAGTATATTGCATCTAGAACAAATGCAATTAACTGATAATTTTTTCTTTGTTTCTTCCACTGGACAATTATTTAATTCCACCTAAACATAGTTAGACAGGCTGTAAGACCTGAGTCGGTCAGTTACTGTTTATTGGAACAAGTAGTGTGTGTATGTTGGGGGAGGAACAGGCCTACAGACTCATGGAACTCACACGGTCAGGCCTGTAGCCTCAGAAGGCACATGGCAGGGCTGTCAATCCAAAGGCCTGCCTGGGAGCCTGCCCACACCATGCTCCCTGGAACACCTGACCCAGGCTATGATTGGCTGTACTGCCTCTCACTCTAGCCCAAGGCTACTAATTGTCCAGGGAAGCAGAGGTCCCTCTGGGGGCTGTGGCTACACTGGCCAGAGCACATAAGTACAGGACCACTGTCCTCTTTCTTCTCTAGCTGCCACCATGTAAGCCAGATATCCATACCGTCCTTAGTAATAAATATTTTTTCTCTTATCTCTTCCTTTACTCCTTCTCTCTTTTCCACTCTCTCTACTCCTGTTTCTTCTCTTAATCTGTTTTCTTTATGCTTGTCTTTATTCTTTCCTTAATCTCTTTTGGGTAACTTAGAACCCATGGGTTTTATTTTTTACTTAGTTGATGTGAGGTGCTTTGTTCTGGGTGCTTTTGTGGAATGCTTCTGCCTTGGTTGTATATTATCGTTGTAAAACTTTTGCCAAAATGTTTATTTTCTCACTAAATTAAAAAGAAATCTCTTGGGAAAGCATGTCAACATTCCCTTTTTTTTATGTGATTTTTAGATTTTAATGAACTAAACGGCTTTTCAAAAGTTTTGTGGGTAAACTTTAGAGCCTTAAATATAGTTTTAAAAGTTAAATCTCCAGTTAAGTACACAGGTTTGTGACTAACAGCTTACAGAGGCAAATACTTGGCTTCATATGGAAAAAAATACTTCTATCTTGTTGTCTAGTTCACTACAATGCATCAAATTATTTATGCCATTAGTTCCTTGCTGCATAAATAGTAAAGTCTTCCGGAATTCTAAAAAGAGCAGACTGCAAAGGCAACACTAGTGAATTCTCCCTTGAGAGTAAACAGGCTGAGCTTGGCTACTTGAAAGGTTAAATTATCCAATAAGATTTAATTCAATTTATCATCTATTCTTTTCATAGATATGTTCAAGGGTCCAGGAAACACGTTTAAATTGGAAGAACTTAATGCAAAGAACTGATGCAATTCAAAAATTAGAAACTTGAAAAGAATTTATTTAGTATGCCATCACACTGCCTTTCTGCTTTGCTCATCTATAACATGTAAGTTCTTGTTTTAGGAACTGACTGAAAACATTCAAGAGCATTCATCTGAGTTCTCTCAAGTAAATTTAGAGTTCCATTTCTTTGTCTTTCTTCCACATTTCTAGACTTGATTTTTTTTTAGTTGATTTTTTAATAGGTAAAGTTACAACACTGAAGTACATAACTTGAACTAACATTTTTAACTAAGTTTTAAGTCATATTTCTTTTTATAAATTTCCCCCCAAAACTACACTCCATGTATTCCAAGTGATTTTGCTGTACACTCTCATGACGATTAATCATGTTCTTCTGTTTAAGGATGTTAGGTGTAGTGCTGCCCACTATTTTATTCTAACCCCCTCTTCACCCCATCTAATCATACAGGTAGCTCAAATTACTTGGTGAAAGCTTCCAGTGGAGTAAGTGAAACTCTTAGTTTCATTTTCAGATGCATTTTCATGTTCTACTGTATTAATGTTTTTGTGTAACCATGGGGAAAATAAAAAAGTAAAGTAAATCTAAATTTAAGCAGCAGCAAAGAACTACCAAAACAACTGCCTCTACCAGCCCCACCCAACAATATTTTAACTTTGGCTTTTGTTCCTAGAAGTTTCTGCACGTATAGATCAATATTAATTGAAATTTGAATGGACACTATCTTGCTGCTGTTGGCAAGAAAGGACTACAATTTTAAACATTAAATAAAAAAAATCATTGAAGTTCAGAGTAAAGAACAGGTGAATCTGCAAAAGATGCTAAGCTTTGAAACATGAACTATTCTCAGAAAGCATGAGTGACTAGAGCTGAATGAAACTGGAAGCTGTCAGAAAGTGTGATCAAACACATTTTGATGCCCACCAGTGTTTCCATGCTGCAGTACTTCTAGGTAAATGTAAGAAACTGTATGAAAATAGTGTGGACTGAGGTCCTTAAGTGGAAGAAATGAAGACTATGATTTAGAAATAGCCCCAGACCTGACTGTAATGCTGTAAAAGTATGTACATGTCTGTCTGCATTGTTTATACTCCCACTACGCCATGTTTTTCCAGTCTTTTACAAGGATTAAATCAGAAGCAATGTAATACAAGTCTCTAAAACAGAAGAGAAGCCTCCAGAATTGTCTTTTCAGGAAATCAGAATGTATTGCAAGAGTATACATGTTTTGAAAAAATGTTTCTTTGAACCGTTTTTGTTCTGACTAAATAGCATTATTCTGCACAAAAGCTGCTTTGTAGCTGATATTGCGTTTTCAGATCTGAAGCAAATAGGCATTCATCTAGGTGAATGAAGATTTGCTTTCTTGAACCCAGCCTCTATGAATACCCTTTAATATTTTCTTAGCTATTTTCTTTTTTTTTTTTTTTTTAATATTTTGACATGGTAAAAAATACTATTCAGGCTTTCCAGAAAATTTGGTGCTATGAACAAAACAAAACCCACTGCTGTAAAAAAGAGTTTCAAAATAACGGTTCATATAACATTAAATTTTAATGGTAGCACCTAATTCCAATTATATAGAGTGAATTTTGAAATTAACTTTTCAAATATATGTAGGTAAAACCGATCAGGAAATCCACATGCTAAATGCCTATATGACATTAGATTGCTCAAGATTCATAGTAGATGTTAAATCCTTATTCAGGAGCTCTGTCCTTTCTGAGTTTTATGTAACGTTAACAAACATCATCACATGTATTTGCTGGATTAATTACTTCAAAGGTTTTTTTTTTGTTGTTTTGCTTT
>VYZS01001492.1:20810-33768 GCA_013400695.1 Neodrepanis coruscans | reverse complement strand
CATTTTCACTCCTCCACTTAGTAGATAGAGGAGAATTGAAGACTTAACCCAAGTAACAAATTGCCCAGGCAACACAAACTCTTTATTTTGAGGCTGCTTACAATTTTTTTCATTCTCTGAGAATCCTGTTAACCATAAAATAACTGTCAAACACAATTTATTTCTTCCAAATCGGTCCAATACTACAGTTTGCATAAGCCCAGTGTCAGAATCCCAGAGCACCCTACTCTGGAGCTCCTGGGCTGTCTGATTAGCATGTATCTAGGACTGCTCTGATCACCAGACTCACTTATTCACATTAATTCATGTAAGGAGGCCTTCTCTCTCTTCAAATTCTCTGGCAGAAGCAGCTTTAAGGATAACCTGGTAATTTAGTGTGATCCCAGCATTCCACTTGCACTGTTTGTAAGGATTTATAGCCCAGGCAGCGTATTCAGATGTCCAAAACTCACCTCTTCTACGCAAATACGATTCCTTAACAATGGCTTTGGCGCAGCCCCAGCTCCATGGATAGAAGGCATGAAAGGCAGGAGGCGCAGCACACTTGGAACGTGTTTTCTGACCTGCTTCTTACCTCACCACACAGAGACAGTTGCAGTAACAGGAAACTCACCTTCCATCCTCTGATGTATGACTGTACTATGATAGCTGAACTCTTTATCTTCTGATACCTTTTCTGTTGCTGTATTGGAAGTAAATTTGTGATGCTTAGAGCAGAATACTGCAATCGTAAAATAATACATAATAATCCTTTCATTACTAACATTTGACAATATGCCTGAGGACACAAGCACTAAGTGTGAAAAGTGAACAATTTTTGACCAAGCAGATCAGAGTGCAGATTTTGTGTGCAACTCCAGAGGAAACAAAGCACAGCAACAATGCTGCATGGACAATGTCACCCTCTGTTTACAGAAACACTAAGTTCATGGTCAGCAACAGAAATGCAAATTAAATGCTAACAGTAACAGCTTTATTTATCTTTCCCACCACCAGAGTAGCATACTGTCACAAATGCTCAGGTTTGTTGGCTAAATTTTCAACCACTTTTTCATAAGACTTGCACTGTTCCTATGACCCAGAGTCCATTTATTATACAAAATCCTGATGATAACTTAGGGACAGGAAAAAAATAAAACCATGGATTCCTGAATGAAATGCTGGAGTATTATTCAAGTATGCCAGTTTGAATAATAAATTTCCTGGACAGCCAAGCTTTTTCCTTCTAAAGAGCTTAATTCTCCAGCAGTCCAGTGCTTAATATAATATTAAGTTCACGGACTTTACAACAGGGCTTTTAGACTTGACACTCAGTCCACACAGTGACAGGGAAAATCTCTGGGAGTAAAGTAGAGAGAATCCCCTCTGGGCCACACTGATGGCATGACTGATGTCTGTCATGCCTTGCAAGGGAACAGACAAGCAAATGTCTGCAGATCCTTGAGTCAAGCCTCCAGCACAAAGAGTTGTCAAAAAGCTTTATTCATGCGAGAGTTTAATTATGAAACCCTCCAAATCACAGTGCCTAACACTCATGTTGGGTCAGAAGAACAGTGCCCTCCAAAGAGGCTGAGGAAATGTCGCTATCATCAGCCTTAAGTAATAAGACAACTTCTGCCAGTGACCCAATATAGGTTTACAGTTAAGAAATCAAAAGTGCTTGGTCCTGTATTTGTTTTCCTTTCTTTATATTTAAAGTTGTGCCAATCTCACTTAAAACTTTGTTTTAAGTTCATTAAGATTCCATGAGACCATAACAAAGCCATAGGGGCACAATGCAATTCTGTAGTGATGCTTTTTGCATAAGTGGTGCATTCAATCCCATAAGTTCCGAAAGAGTTTTTACAGTAAAAAAGCATTTATTCATACGTTTCCCAAATGATCTGTGTTTCCCTTTAATTATCCAAGAGAAATGAAGCAAACACGAATGGCTTTCAAGATGACAAACAGAAGTGCTTGTCAACTGAAACATACGGATTGTCAATTCTGCAACTTGCAGTTTAAGATGATTTTCATTCCATATTTTATCAGGCATTCTGATGTGCTTGTTCTAATCTCTGACAATGACAGAATGCAGCTGAGATGGTTTTAAAATTTAAAAACAAATCTTTTTGATCATATAAGTCAATATTATTTACTAACTGTTAAAAAGACAGGGAAGAAGCATATAACAGTGCTGTTCAGTTCATGGAACAAAATATCCAGTCCACAAACAGATTTGAAACTGTTTTAGAACTCTATCAATAACAATAATGAATTAGGAATCTTAGGAGTTATAATTAAAATAAATCCCTGGGATGCTCCCAACCAGCATTCTTGAGCCTCAAATGCAAAGGTTCTGTATAAGGCAAAAATACAAAAAGGCTTAGGAATGACTGAATTCCACAGAACTTCACATGTATATTACTGAACACTTTTTACACATTAACCATATGTTTTGAAAGCACTGTAAGTGTTGGGCAGCACAGCATTTTAGCTGAATGAAAAAGACTTCCCAGATGGGCAACAAAAATCAAAATCCTGCTCTCCCAGAACCAAACTCTGGTGAGCTTTTTAATTAAAGAACAAGCACAATATAAACACTTAGTCTACAGAAACTAAGTTGTCTTTATTCACACTACTAGTATTTAAATATTAAGTTAAAATTTAATTCTTTCAACACCTCTCCATATGTATCAAGGAAAAATATCCTATGAAGGTTTTATGTATTAAACAATGAAAAGAACTCCTCATTTAGCAATGATAGTATCTTACTGCGTGTTTCCTGAACAAGGAAGCAATCACAATCTGGCTTTTCTTCATTAACAAGAAGCGAGTACGGCACTTCCAGCCTCTATAAATCTTTTCAATTAGAGTAGCCAAGTCCTCCAGCCGCTGCTTTCTCAGATCTTCTAGTTTGAAGAGCTGGGTGTGGGGGTTTTTTGGGTTTTGTTTGACATTGGAAAAAAAAACAGCAGGAGAGAAGAGAAAAAGGAAAAAACCAAACCCATAAGTACAGATATTGTATGAGAAATCTCTTCTTTACTCAAGTTCCCCCTCAGACACATTTTGTTTTATTCATCTCCAGAGCTATAGGCAGATACACCAAGAAGATTTGTGGCAGATACACTGCCACAAGTCAGTCATTAATGTTACATTAAATTAAGGCTGACAGCTATTTTAGTATCTTGATTCACACCAATTTTAAAGGGTCTTGCATTAAAAAGTGCCTTTTAAAATGCTACATTCACAGCAATATATCAAAGCACTGTAGGTAGAAAAGTCTGTAGGAACCAGGTAGTGAATGATGCAGCTCACAACAGGCTATCCCCATGAGAGAGATCTGGATTTTGCAGAAGGCATTTTTCACTTACTGTTCTTGGGTTGCGGATGAATATCTTTGATCTCCCAAATGAAAATTCCTCTTCAGGGATTCCCAATTCATTAAACAGCACCTCTACTCCAGCCCTATGAAGGAGTAAATGAGCTTAACAAACATGACTCCCAGCTCTAAAACTTCTTAGTTTACATATTCACAGCTTAATTTATTGAAAGTATAGGAAAGCGTATTTTAAACTCTTAAATAGTGCTTGACATGAGAAGATTGAAAACGTAACTCATTTATTCACTCCTTTTTTTTTTTTTAGCTAAAGGCAAGAATAATCACTGCAAAGATTCAGAAGAATTTGATGAAAAAAGAGCAGTTTTGATTTTTACGGCATCAGCTATGGCCTATTTTTCCCTCTTACATCTATAATTATTTTACCTAAAAAGAAGAGAAAAAGGAAGGCCTCTCACCCTAATGTCAAAATGTGAAACAAAGACTGACAAGTTTGACAAATGCTAGTGGTTCACTATCTTACCAAATGAATTTTATGAATGTCAACAGAAAAAAGAAGAATTATGCAGATCTTTGTGATTATTACAACGCTATTGTTATCAATGCTGCATTTCCACCGTGATCTTGACAAGTTAAAGAGTTAAAAACCTAAAGATTAAAATTCTAACCAAAGACGTTAATCTATTATGAAAGAAATTTAAATCATGTTGTTGGTGGCCACATGTAAAAAGAATTAACAGAAGCTTATTTGCCTACCCCAGGCATTGTTTGCAAAAGTACACGTGAATACTATGCAATTTAAAACTTTATATATTTAATACAATTGATTTTGAAGAGGTATTATCTCATAATTGTTCCCCAATCACTATGTAAAATTATTCTTGAAAGGACAGAGGAAGATTGTATGCCTGTCTTCAAAGAAATGAATGTTCCTACATTTTGAAATTTGGTTATTAAAGATAAATGCCCTCCTGATTATTCCAGACTCCTAGTACTTTTGATTCCATTCCAGTATCTCTCTCTCTCACCCTTTCCTTCAGACCCAAATCAGTAAAGGCTGTAATATATTCTTTATGCAATGCATGCAAAACACTTAAAAAAATCAGAGCATGTAGAAGATAGTCATTTCACTCTGGTCAGGTAGGAATAACTGCTGTTTACCTACCTGGCTGGCCCTCTCCAGTGGGGCCATGTCTGCTTACACAGCATTTTGTACCTTTCCAGGCAAGGCTCGTACGCCTGCCTGAATGCGTAACCCGCCCTTCTGACCCGGACGTTCTCCAGGAGACCGAGGTAGCGGATCTGGTGGCACACCAGGGCTTCATTGAAAATGTATGCAGCCTTTTTGTCATTAGGTTTGATGCACCTGGAAAGGAAGACAGAAAGGGACTTTTCTTTGCAGCCCTGTACATGCCAACAACTATTCTTGTGAGTTTAAACCATAGATTTCAAAAGTTTTTTAAACAAATTCACCGAAGCTTTGCCATTGGGTAATTTACCTGATGTAGTTTGGATTTTTTGTCTGGAGGTTTTTCATCAGGGTAGCAACTGAAGCTTTGAACTGTGATCCTGCTGTTGGTGGTCTCTTTAGGTTGATCTTAGCGGGGTTACCTTCTGGGAACAATGCTTTGATAAGAGAGTGGTTGGCCTTCCACATGGCCTGGGAGAGGTCACGGTACAGAAGATCATTATTTTTATCAACAAACCCTTCTACCTGGTACATAACCTGAAAGATAAAGAAGAATCTCATCAGAGAAAGTTTTCAACTGTAACATAGGCCAGTTCAAAATTGACCCAGGAAATTAATTTCTCCTTCTTTCTCACTATCCAAAACAAAGACATTTCAACTTTCATTTTAAATCTAACATTTGGAAGACTTTTTGTTGGATAAAATTACTGTGAACATGCTACCCGAGAAAGATGCATTTTCTCATACTGCTAACAGTTCCTTGTGCTGATCAGTTCTGGTTTCTGAAATGCAAGAAAACCTTCTTCCATGATAACTCTTACACACCTGCCAGTACTTCACACTAATCTTTTTTTTGGCTGACAAAAAGTTCTCTCTCTCTCTCTTTTGAATCACAAATGAAAAAATACCTTTTCTTTTCAAATTACTAATGCTTACATTATTTGCCTAACTGAAACAAGATATGAAATATCATCTCTTGCTATTGCAGAAGCAAGCAGCTTGCTGTGCAGTCCTTAGGGGACTGCTATTTTAAAGGACTTTTACCAGGAAAGCAGTCCAACAACAACAAGCATGAATACAAAGGTCTGACCTGCAGCTGGAGACCCAGGAGTCATCCAGGGAACTTCATGCAGATCTCAGATTGCTACTGGCTTTTTTAAATTTTGAGGGTAGGGAAATTATTTGACTAATTGTGACAAGTCATCTGGCTGGTAACACAGATTCTTCAGCTTCATGATTTCTCAGTTCTGCATAGATATGTACGATGTGCACAGAATACTGAATAGAACTAGTACTGACACAGCCATATTTTACACAACAGCAAATGAATGGGAACTCAGGCCATGTATCACTTTGGAGGACATGTTTCCGGTTTTGACAGGTGTTGTAAATGCCACTACTGAAAAAAACCTGTTTTGTATGTACTTACTTATATTTCATAAAAGGAGGGTCAAACTTTTGTTGTCCAGGGACTAGATCAAAATGTTCTCAGCTGAGGATGGAAAAACAACATTCCTCCCAAAATAGGAGGAATTCACTGACTGATCTGTTGGGTAACAGAATGCCCATAACAATCAAAGACCCTCACTGCTTGCTAAGACACAATCTGTGTGCAGTCCTTCCCAAAGTATTGGGGTATTTCCAATTCACTTAGAATTTTGAAAATCAAAAAAATATCTAAGTATTAATCCCTGATAGATTATATGCAGTTACAAAATCTTGGCAAATACATAATGTTAAATTAATTACTGACTGCCTCAGAGGCTGAAAGTCTGATATTTCCAGGACTATTTTGATTGAGCAAATTATTGAGCTATCCAAAATTGTAAGATTGAGAAAGTGTTAAAAAGTATTAAGCACTCCTATGGAAATGAAAAACTTTCCATATATTTTTTACTCTGTATAATTATCACTTCAGCAGATTCAGAGAAGAGGTGCAGTTTCAACCCTATGCATACTTTTCAATTTTTTAAAAATATAAATGTCTTCACTCTAAAAATTTAATTATGTTCATTAATAAAAACTATAATGAATTACATATTGAAAGCTGTCAGACTTGTAAGAAGCAAATAATTTTGCAAGCTCTCTGTTACACGTTTCTCTTCCATCTGTTTAAACATAGAGTATCCAACTCAGTTTCTTCAAATGTACAAGAACTCCACTTTCTCAACAACATGACTAAGGACTGCCGCTACTTCAGTGACAATGAACATGTTTTGCAAAATATGTTGCCTTCAAATTTGTGTGAACTTTTGTCATTGTAACCAATGTTTTATTTCCAGAGACCCAGCAGCAGCACCAAAACGTGGGGCATCTTTCTCCTTTGATGAAAGGAAAATTGCCCTTGATTTCAGCTGGAGCAGGAGGACTTTATATACAAGGGCATGTGGTGTCAGGACAAGGGGGAATGGTTTTATACAGACAGAGGGCAAGTTTAGATTAGATATCAGAAAGAAATTCTTTACTGTGAGGATGGTGAGACACCGGAACAAATTGCTTAGAGAAGTTGTGGATTTCCCATGCCTGGAAGTGTTTAAGACAAGGCTGGACGGAGCTCTGAGCAACCTGGTCTGGTGGAAGATGGCCCCTTTCCTGAAGGGGGTTTGGAATTAGATAATTCTTAAAGTTCTTTCCAGCCTAAACCATTCTATGAACTCTGAAAACCTTTCATCCCAAATACCAAATCTTAGGCTTAAAACAGAAAAGATTAAGACAGGTCTAGATTTTTTAATCAACTGCAACAGCCCCCACATACCACATACTCCCTGTTTCACCAGGTACCTTGCCAGCATAATGCTGAATCCTGAAGCAGCTGTGAGGCAAGGAGGTGTCGTTGAGGAACCGGGAGCACTTGCTCATCCTGCTTTCAAAATGCTGGTGAGTGGCACAGACTTGGTTCAGTTTTTCTAAAAAGGTGTCATCGGTAACAGTTCCTGGTCTCAGGCATTCTTCGTCCAGCATGGCCAGGATTCCAGTCTGGTTCTGAAGTTTCAAGAGAAGAGCTTTAGTATTCGTTTCTATCACATTCCACCAAGACATAAAAAGGAGACTGTTCTCCCGTTTAATTTCTGCTATCCAGAAAAACATTCCTCAAGCCATCCCAAAGCTTGGCTCTTTTCCTAATGACCATTTCCAACAGATTTTTAGCGCCTGCATTTTTGAAAGACAACTTATGAGATCTGAATCTTGAAATTCATGTTGAAGGTTGATGTCCTTTATTCAGTCTGTAGAACTTCCAACTTAACTGAAAGTGGCAAGTTAATAGGTAAAATCATAATATATTTTATGTTAATGGTTAAAAACGGATCTTTTCTGATTATTAAGGAATTTTATCTTTATTGCTGTGATAAATCCATAGGAAATTCTCTTATTAGTTACAAGTACTTTCTATACCTCAAGCACTCAGTAACATGTCATTGAGTTTTCTAGTTTCCATACAAAAAGAAACGTTATTTACAATGCAGGATGTGATATCTGCTGTTGTAAACAGCACTAAATGCAAACATTTAAGAGTTTTTTGGGTTTGATTTTTTTTCAATAGGTGATGCTGAATATATATAAGAAAGAAACATATAGCTTTTTAAAAAAACTAAGATGAATAATGCTCCAAATGGCTTGTTCCATAAAATTAAAGTATGTGAGGATGCATACAGACTTAACAGATATATTAAATCCATGCATTTTATTCAGAGGTATTCCTGAATACAACTTACATTTTCTATTAGGTCACAAATGATGGCATTGTTGAAATATTCAATATTAGTCCACTCAATCCCCTATAAGAAAAAGATAAGTAACTGTGTGAACAAGGAAACAATCAAGGGAGTTTTTCCTCTAGGTAATTAAAACTATATTCCAGTTAACAAGGAAACTACCTTGAAATTTAATTCTATATGCTTACCAACTATTTATTTGTTAAAAAAGAAATGCAATCATCCACTACTAACATTATCTGCGCAAATTGACTGTCCTTGAGTGGCTGCCAAACTTGTTCTCCATTCCTTTCCCCCACCCGTGTCAGCTTCCCATGCACTCCCCTGGCACCAGGCCAGGCTCCTCCCACCCAGCACTGCGCTGCCCACGCTCCCGCTGCTTAGAAGGAAATCAGCCCATTTCACTGCAAGCATCTGAGATCAAAATTTCTAAGTTCTTAGTTGTTGAGATTTCTTTTTTTTAAAATGAGAGGAAGAAAGAGGGCTAAATTTAGATGAGACCATTTGAAAAACCAAGAGTCTGGCTGTTGTTCAGATATTCTTAATATCCTGATTTTTTTTCAAATATCAGCAATAAAATTTCCACGATGAGATTCCAATGCATCACAAGTTAACACTCGCAGAGCAAAGGACTGAAAGAAGAAAAACACTAATTTCATTCTCAATTTGCACTCTGGTACTTCTTACAGTTTGATTTTTTTCAGAGCATTTGAAATATCATTCAAGAACCAAATTGCAGCAATGATGCTTCACTACTGAATGCAAAAATTAAAAAAACATGCAGAAATTTCATGCTGTCCTCAGGATTATAACACAGGAATTTTATGTAATTTTAAAGAATGCTTATACAGCAAAATGGTACCATCCAGTTTGAGTACAGACAGTGTATGCCAGTTTTTACAGCAGCAAGCTGGTATTTTGTCTGAGCTCTGTACATCACGTGGAGTACTGCTAAAACCTATTAAAACTTCAGCTTGATGTTTACTCACAGAATAATAACAAATGCCAGAGTTTGGGTTCCAAAGCACATCTACCCATAAAGCTCAGACAGCTCCCTTCAATACTTAACTGAAAGAAAACTAGAACCAAAACTCTGTAGTTTCTTTCATGTTGCACACTATTGTTTTAGCCAGCCAGTTCTCTTTGAGAAAGGACTGGTTTTGACTGCTGTTAGGGTGCATCCTAAACACTACTGTGTAATCCAGAACACAGGCACTAATAAGTGATATTAGTCTTCTAATAAATTAATTAGCCCTTGCTCAGTACTGCCAGTCTTCATTGCCAATGAACGAATGAGAGTTGGCTCTGGTTTTTACCTGGAGGACTCGTAATGTGAAATAAAGCCCAAATCAACATGTTTTGCTTAATGTAACTACCACACAGCCCTACACAAACAAGCTGCATGCCACTCCTGCGGTCAAAAAGTGACTCTGTTCCCTTAAAGGTGGTTCCAGCCTGTATGCCTGCATATGTTTACAGGGACAACAGAAAGAGGAGAGGATAAGGAAAGATTCATTCAAGTATTACCTCTCGGATGTATTCCTCCTGCTCTTCTTTGAGGGTAAGTTCAATGAAGATCTGCTGCAACTTCTCATTACAGTAGTTGATAATGAATTGCTCAAAGCTGTTGTCCTGTCAGATAAAACAAATTTGTGTTTGCTGTTGTGTAAACACCCTGAAACTCAGCTGGAGTAAGTTACTGCAAAAGCTGCAAATCAACAAGCTGCTGCATTAACTACTCCTTCCAGTTCTGCGATGTGATAGTCGGAGTAAAATTTGATTGAGATCATGATTAGCTTGGAAATTTTAGACCAAATCCTTCCCTGAAGCTTTCTCTGTTGGGAAGGACAAACATCACTGTATGTTTTTGAAGCCTCTCTGTCGATTCCTTGGAACAAGTCACAAGGGCACCTGTGGTGTCAGGGAATAAATGAGTTTTGCCTGCATTAATCTGTCCCCATATGGAATATGTAGTCTTCTGGAGGGTCTGATAAATAAAATTATAACAATAGCATTAGCTCTTTTCTACTTTGTAGCCAATAAAGTATCCTATTTTACTACAGATTGAGGCTCATGCTGCTATTCCAGTTGCAGCTGAGCCTGGGTTAAGAGATTATTTGCTCCAAAGGTCAACACACCTCCTCCCTGCTAACAAATCACTCATGTAATTGCCCCTTGAAACGATGGGAAACAAAAGAAACTTCATCGACCAAAAATCCTCTGAGAGGCTAATTCATATAAAACCGGGTTAGGGAGGAGGCAGATGTGTGACCCTTTGCAGAAAGAACAAGGGACTGGAGCAGACCCCAGGAGGAGGGGTGGGTAGCAGGACGACTGCTCGGTGACAGCTGCCACAGCAGCCTACCCCATCCCAAGGTAGGGCTACTGCAGGAGCCAGGCTGTGACATGACAGCAGCATGCTTCCAGAGGGACACACACCAGCAACAGAAACCATGGACACATCAAGCCCCTAAATATCACAGGGAAAGCTCTCACACAATCAAGTCAGCTGAAGTTTTACTGCTAATTTCACCAGGGCAAGGACTGCAGCATAAAAGCTGTGGTTCACCACTTCATCTCCATTACCTTAAATGAGTGCAGTTTGGTGGCCAGGTGCCCATTCTGAGGAGAGGGCCAAAATGCCCATTTCAAAGAAAAAAGGAATCAACACCTTCACTGGCTTTTTTACAGTGCTTGAAAGAGTTATAAATATGGTAACAATTCCATATATATCTGCAGAAATAACTACACTCAAGAGTACTTATGGATATCTGGTGCTAGGCTTCTCGACTCGAGGGTTTGGGGGTTACCTCCCTTTTTTTTTTTCCTTTTTTTCCATGAAGAACACTTTGGTTATATAGCAAGTCTGAAAATATGCAGATTAAACCACTATGCCTTTTTACACTACCAAATAATCTGCTATACAATACCTGTGAAGCTCAAGTTATGCTGATAGAATTTTTATAACTGAAGGCAACTGCAATCATTTAAATGCTTAAATTATGGATCTGGTTGCTGAATCAGATTAAGAACATACAAGCAGATTAGAAAATACTGAGGTAGCACAGATTACTTTTATCATTTTAGTTTTAGATGAAGCAAAATCATAGCTGATCACCAAACTTTTGCAGCCACATCAAACTGCCCCTCTCACCAACTGCAATTATCACTCAGATTGCACAACTTGCACAGCTCTACACGAGAGTTAAAATTTGGCATGCAGCAAAATCAGCACTGCAAACAAGTCATACTTACTGCATTCTGTTGAAAAAGAAATTACATAAAGTGCAGTCAGTAGTTATACTACTTCCATAAAAACATAGAATACATCTATTAGCATTTATTTAGTGTATCAGGTAGATCAATCTTTTTATCACTGAAAATGCAAAATACTACATAAATGTTATTTATTACTCCTTCATAGATGAGGGTATCTTTAGGTACTATAAATTAAACCAAGAGATTGAGACACATCAGAATGTAACGCGGAACAGCATTGTTGCATTGATCTGTCTCTAAATCATCATGTCCCTTTTGTCTCTAAAAGCCATATATAACCTTGGATATGCAAATCTCAGCAATGGGAGAGGAGAATGGGGAAGGGAAGAATACTGGAGGAAGAATGAATATAAGTTTATTTGACACATTCAGATAAGGCCATCACTTCAGATATATTGAGTTTGAAGTAGAAGGACCCCAACTGTCACATGACCTAGACAAAGAGAAAGGCTACAACAGGCTCTGCATCCTCCTGCCAGGCACATGCCACCCAACCCAGAGAGACTGTTTCTCCAAAAGACCATGCTGTTCTGATTACAAGGACAGCAGGACAAGGACGGCAGGACTTTTCACTCACAAATTATACAGGCTTGGTCATCAAGAGGATGGAAACCGAACAGCAAATCCAGCTAAACCATCTAACTAAAAGGTCATTAACAATACATTAAAGTAATTGCTAGATGTTTTCCTAATTTGTTGTGTATCCATGATATTTATGGTTTGCCAAAAAAAGGCAAACCAAAATCCACAGAGTTTTTCACAAATTGCTCACTCTGAGCTATGAAATTTTATTTGACATTGCCAAGCCACTGAAAATTGCTGTTCCAGGAAAAAAGTTATTGAAGAGCAGGAGTGATGTTGTTCTTCATAAATGATACAGAACAAAAGGCTAATAGTTAATTACAGCAAAGAAAATGAGGGAAAATGTTTGGAATTACTGAAATTCTCAAAACACTTAACTCTGAATAGACCAGAAGACAAATTTGGCGAATTGAGTACACTTCAGAAAGAGTGTTTCCTTTCACAGGTTTTAAGAAACCCTGTATGAAACATCAATTAGTGTTTATCTCTAGGCAAATCTGCGTATGACAACAGAGATTGTGCATTTATTCTCCCTTACAGAATCACAGAATATGCTGAGTTGGAAGGGACCCATAAGGATCATGGAGTCCAACCCTGCACAGGACCATCCCCAAAGGTCACACTATGAGTCTAATTTTTAACAATGTGAGGACTCCACAAAGCATATACAAATGCTCACAAATTAATTGTACCCCAATATTTTAATGAAGGTTTCTAGAAATTAATACAATACAACTAGAAGGGATCTAAAGAACTTTTTTTTTAAAGGACATTTTTTTTAGAAGGCAGGAAAAAAAGAACCAGTATCACCAATAACACATCACTGAATCCATTCAGGAGACACAGGCTGGAGGCATCCAACTACCAGAGACTGTA
>VYZS01001492.1:5004-20447 GCA_013400695.1 Neodrepanis coruscans | reverse complement strand
GTGCATTTATTCTCCCTTACAGAATCACAGAATATGCTGAGTTGGAAGGGACCCATAAGGATCATGGAGTCCAACCCTGCACAGGACCATCCCCAAAGGTCACACTATGAGTCTAATTTTTAACAATGTGAGGACTCCACAAAGCATATACAAATGCTCACAAATTAATTGTACCCCAATATTTTAATGAAGGTTTCTAGAAATTAATACAATACAACTAGAAGGGATCTAAAGAACTTTTTTTTTAAAGGACATTTTTTTTAGAAGGCAGGAAAAAAAGAACCAGTATCACCAATAACACATCACTGAATCCATTCAGGAGACACAGGCTGGAGGCATCCAACTACCAGAGACTGTAGCTGCTCCTTACTCTGACCACTTGCATTAAGCAACAGAAACGGTTTTGACCAATACAGGAGCAGTGCAGTCAGACCCAAAATTTGAGGAAGAGTTAGCAAATTCAAATAGTCTTAGGAAATGGTACGGGGAAAACAAAAAATTAAGGTCATATCTTCTCATACAGTTAGCTTCTTTTCCAGGCTGTAATTCTGCTACTTTAACACTGAGGGCACCACTTCTATTCCTGCATTTTTATAGCAGCATTTCCAACTATGCCTTTGAATTCACCATGGAATACAAAATAAAACCTTCGAGGAAGATAAAACCAGTCTCTCACATTAAATTAAAGGTGCTGGGAAACAGAATGTCACCTGAGATACGCTTAAAGTCATGTCAAATTTATAGATACAGCTCAACCAACCACCCTCAGCTTATCCTCTCAATCTTTTATCAGATGCAACAATAAATTTAGACAAGTAGAAAAATGCACTGACAAAAATCAAAGCCTAATTCACCGTGTTTCTTGCTTCACAAATAATGGTGTCTTGTTCACACAGCTTTATTCTTTATCAACCTTCAAACTACTGGGCATCAGGATGGTATATCATGAATAACAATTTTTGAACTCTAAAAAAATTCTACTCCATGCAAAAATAAAGCGATTATATAGACAAGCAGATCACAATGTTCTACTCATTCAGGTTGTTAGAGTCAGTCATGAAAAGCTATAAAGTTCTATTGTTAACCACTGCTATTACATGAATTACATACAGGTGCTTGAAAGTCTGTGGAAAATATTCTTTGTTCCTTAATATTTTACCTGACTTCTCCTTTGAAAGATTCCACTTGTGTATTATAGAATGATCTGAAAAAATATATATGAATGTTCCTGACTTTATACATTTTTGTATCAGTAAAATTACAATGGGAAACAGACAAATATTAAAAAATCACCACCAAAATTAATAATAAGAAAAAAAATAAGTCTAAAAGTCTCTTACTGGTCTCAGGTAGAAATGTCTCCACTGGATGAAAAGAAACTATCTAAACCAGGGCATTTTCCCATTAACACTAGATATCTTCTAACCTTCTCTCCCCATAGAGTACCCACTTTCCAGTGATTTCCAAATACATGAAGCAATAAAGATACCTGCTTAAAACTGAAACCCAGGTACTTTTCCATACCAGTAGGCAGGAATAAATGCCTACCTTCCACCTGCACAATAAAGTCCTAGTTTTAAGTGTTCCATTTTTTTGTGTGCTCTCCAGTTTTCCCCAAATGAAGATGTTGATCCAAATCTACAGACTCAGCTATACCATCAGTATCACACCTATACAGGTGTTTCTCAATACTTCCTCTTCATTCTTACTCTTTCATTACACTAGTTCTTGTTGAGGGTCAGTTCAAAAATCTACATATTGCCCAGTCTACAACCACACTGAAAAAAAAGGTGCCCAGCAACACCTTTTCAAATACATTATATGAACACATACAAGTAAAGAAAAAAAAACCATGAGAAGTATTTAAAGGAAAATTATCATTTGAAAGAAAACCTAAACATTTCAAATCATGAGACTGTTGAAATCAACAGGACTAATGCCATTAAAATGAACTTTTACATCAATATGAGAGGAAAAGACATATGGAGACTGATATTTTTTCTCTATCACATAAAGCCACAGAGAGTAACTTTTTAAAACATCAGTGCAACTCCAGGCATCAGAAGTCTCCGACTTTCTCCTAACATAGACAGGTGACCCCAGGTAGTTCCATCAGGCCCCTAGAGAAAAGGCCAGATGGCAAAAGTAATGATGATAAAAGACCAACATACTCACTTCACTGAGATGAATGGTGGAATGAAGGGTGAAACCAACCAGCAAATTCAATTTATATTCTACTGTGGTGTCTGGGGATAGGGATTTTTATGTATGACCACAGAAGCATATGAGTTTATGAGTTGAAACTAAGAAATATAAATGCTAGAAAGTGAAAATCAGCAAAATGGAAAAGTTGCATTTAAGAAAAATGAAAAAAGATACTATTTTAATCTCAGAAAGCAATGACCCAGTTATAATGTGTGACTAAGTTATAAAGATTTTTGAAATTTTTTTGCCAATTTAGTTAAGATATTTTATCAATATATATCTCATCTCTTTCTTTTCTGTTTACATATACAAACATTTGAGTAATCAATATCCTGTTTTATATCCTTTTATTTTATATCCTTTTATCCTATTTATATCCTGTAAACTGTGAGTGTTCTGTGCTTTTGTGTAAATATCTCTATTGGCAAAGAACCAGAGAAGCATATCATTTAACTATATAGATTCCACATGTATAACTATGTATTTTCCACATATATGTAATCAAACCATATTCCAGCGTATCTAATGGATGCAAGAAAGATACATGCCAAAGCTTCTGGTATTATCTATTTTCCATGTTTGTATAGCTCAACCAGCTCTGGTCCTTATTGATGCTACTGATAGAGAATCAGGCACTCTGAAATCCTTCTTGTCTCAGCTGTGGTGTCCAGGCACACACATCTAAACCAAATTTGGACCTAAAAGGGCAAGAAACTACAGTGAATCCAGTGCACACAATGCACATGTAATGCATGGGAAAACCCAGGTACTATCACTTCAATAAACTCAACCTGAAAAATTACAGTCCTGGAACAACAGGAATTACAAATAGTCAAAAACCTACTATATAACCACAGCCATTCCTCCACTAAGACAGAAGTACTTCTAAGACAGAAATAGCTGCTGTAGGGCAAAACATTATTCTCACAACCTGAAGCAGAACATTTGTGTATATTTGCTCCAGCATTTCAAGTATTTCCTCTGTTGAAAACAGCCAGCCAATGGGATTTACTTCATAAACATGCCTGTTGCAAAATAAGCCTCTCTAAATACTTACATTAAAATGTGATTAGTTATATGCTGATTAACTTCCTAGGATGCACTTCTGTGCTTCTGAGCTTCCTAGCACTTAGGAAATTACTGCTTTAACAGTATTTTAAATATTCATGGCACCTAGGAGTCCATATCAAGGGTCCCTCTCTGTAAAGCTCCTCTCTCTGTAACACTTGCCAGAAGACACAATTGATCAATTATAGATTAAAAATTCACTTCTCCTCTTTTCACACTAGACTGAATACAAAGCCATATACACACATTTTGGCACTGCCACGTGGCAGTTCATGATAAGCTGATGGGCATCAGCAAAAGGTTGAACAAATTTGAAAGGAAATCTGTTGCAAGGTAGACAGCCTAGAAAAAAAGGCTGGAAATCACAGTCTGGAGATAAAGACATCTACCAAAACAACAGACATGGCTGAGTTAGAGGCCAAAATCAAGACACAAGTTCTCAGATTATTAAAAAAAAAAAGGGGAAGGAAAAAAATGAAGATAAAATAAGATTCTGATAAGTCAATTTTCTCTTTAGATTTTTTTTCTCTAATATGCCATCTTTCTAGGAAATAACTAAACCCTTCTCCTGTACAATAATACTTGGGAGTATGGGGGTAAGCCCCTGGGCCAGCAGCAATCTCTCAAAGCTCACTAGGTTCTGAAATTGTAATTTCCTTCATGTAATCAACTGGACAGAAAAGGGCAACGCAACTACTCAGCAACTACACCAAGCTGTTGTATAGGTTTATAGTAAAAGTGGAAATACCTCCCCAATTTTTTCATACCTTAAGCAACTCAAAAAGGTATTTTCAATTATTATGCCTCTTTATTTGGTTACCTCCCTCTAAAAACAGATAATTTACACCATTATGAACTTGCTAATATAATGAAACTGCATTCTTCATATTTCTAACAGATTCCCTCAATAAAGATATTGGCATTTTATCACTGGATAAAATATATATATAAAACTTGCATAGTACACATTGTATGACCCAGCTTCTTTCTGTCACTACAAGGGACTTCCACACACAAGAAACAAGCTAATTGACAGAAATAGAAAGAAGTGCTATCAAAATGCATTACAGACTGTGAGAAATGGACCTGGGTTTACTGCTGGGTGACTTGTTTGGCTTTTCTGGTGATATTTTTATTTACTTCTCGGGTTTACACAGAATATGATGAATATTGCTGTGTCTTTGCACGTTCTTGTGTACCTGAAAGCAAAAGGAGTTGGTCAGACGCTGTCACCGAAGACAAGGCATTCACATCAGCTCAGTTCAACCCTCCGCAGATGTCTGAGGGACAAATGCAAATAGTCTCTCTCTTCCTGCAGTTCTATTGCCAGCACATCCCAGTTTCTTGTCAGGCTAAAACACGTGGAAAAAGCTGCTCCGCCAAGGGACTGAACAAAAAGCATTCACACTCTCAAACTGTCTTTTCAGGGCCTGGCAAGTTTTAACAATAAGCTTCGTTTGGCAGCATTAACTTTCATAAAACTGCACTCCAAATCATCAACTTTATCATATGGACCAGCTACATAGTGGTGTCTGAATAATCAGAATAAAACCTTTAAGCCAACTAGCACAGACAGACATTTTTATCTCTGAAGGCCGGGCAGGATGAAATATTCACACTTCCTCCATGACATTCATTTTTACATACTCTAGTTCTACACAGGAAATGCACACAACAGAAAACAAAACACCCAAACCAAAGACAGAAAGCCTTCTGCTCATCTTTGCTGAAACCTGCCAGGCCCTCAGTCATCTGCCTCCTACAGCCTCCACTTCTCTTTCATAAACCTCACCCTTACACAACCCTATCCCAATATTTTGCAGAGATCTAGAAACCGCTTCTATCCAAAAATACATAATCATGGAACAAAATAGGATCAGCCTCAAACCTACCCCAGGAAGTCTGTAACTGAGCTGGTTCTAAAATTCCTAGTGCCACCAGCCACCATCTGTACCCCATCTCAAATCACAGTCTAGACTGCAGACTGACTACACACGCAACCGCTCAGAAATGTGGATAAACATACTTGGAGCAATTAGTGTCAGGCTTCAATCCATTGCTCAAACTCCAGCAGCATCACACAACCAGCCCAGACCTTTAGACTGCATTTTCACACTAATCCTAATCCCTAAATCCTTGCCCATAGATAATTCAAGCAGAGCCACCCAAAATTTGAGCATTTCGCTTCCCAAACATTCAGTCCCACCATAGAGCTTACCACAAAGGGCATGGCAGGATTCAAAAATAAACATGGCTTTACAGCACCTATTTTCTGGATTGTTTGGCCAAGCTAGCTGCTGACACTGGCCAAACCCATAGAGGTTGAGGATTATTGATAGATTTAAATTCCCTAATATAAATTTTTGGAGAGCCAAGTCCTTGTATCTGCTTTCTTGGATGGCTTTTGGGCTTGTCTGAAAAATTTGGTTTGTGTTTGATAAACATACTAGCAGAAACCAAATCTCAAAGAGTATATGCCAGCATTATTAAGACTCCTGTTATCTTTCCTTTGTTAAATTTCAAGAAATTTCCAATTACTTTGTAAATTAACTTCATCTTAAGCTACAGAAAATTGTATAAATCACAGTGATCAAAGATAGATGAAAAAATAAGCTTCAATTTGCATATAATAGACTGCTATTGTCAGGCAAGTGAAGTATAGTATCTTTCAGAATGGTAAATCTGGATTTCTTTACTCATTCTTCTTACAGGAGGAACTGTAGGATGACCCAGGGAATCACCCTCAATAGGAATAAGGCCCAAGAAATATTATTTGCCCTGCCCATTATGAAACAAAACAAAAATCTCAAAAACCTGCAGGAAACTAATGTTTTGCAGTGGAATTCAGATTATTCTATAATGCACTCCAATAAGTGAGAATAGATAAACTAAAGCATTATTTGTTTACTCTTTCAGACATCTGGATGGGTAAGTGTAATAATAAAGGAAAGAAAAATAAAATTTTTAAAATCACCCTTCAGTAAACACATATCTTGATACTTATTTCAGGGTTATTAAGTTTCATGTGTAAATATTTTGTATGTATATAAAACACTTCTGTGTTATATCTATGGTTTTTGATACATTCTGTCTCCAAGGTACAAGGTCACTTCAGGTCAAAAAACATGCACTAATGATAAACTTACCTGCTTCCTGAGTAGAAACATGATTAACAGAAGCCTTTTTACCTTCAGCATATCAAACAGCTTACACGTTTAAAATGCACAAGTTTATAGACTTCCAAGTACATTTTTGCCAGCAAACATTCTTTGTAGAGTAGATGTTAGTTTTAATTTTCAGGAACAGACATGAAAATCAAGATCTAATTTAAGAATTAGGTTCAAAAGGGAACTGCACAATTTTAGTCACAGATTNAGTGTCAAAATTTCATTCATTTATTGATTGTTTTAATCTAAGTAAATTTAATATATAAATAAATTCAATATACAAATGTATTTTCTGCTAAGTGGTTGCTTAAATCCTCAAAAATAATTATTTTTGGAAGCATTTTTTCAAGACCTTTAATAATTTTTTTGGTATTCAATCATTTGTCAGACCTTGACTTAAAAATATTTGGCAGCTTCCTCTTAACTGCCCTTACTACATGACATTCAGCCAGGCAACCACAAGACCAGTTACATTTTGCATATACAGTGTTCATTACAGAATTATTTTACTCAATTCAAGAGTTATGACATAACTTCATCTTTTGTTCCAATAGAGCTGCATGGTAAATGAATTTTGGATTGCCTTGATAGAATGCATTTGGTTTTGTTTCAACTGAGAGTAAGTCTGCAGTTTCTGATTATAAAATTAACCTGTCTGGGAACACAGGGATGGCTCAGTGGGTGGTACTGAAAGCACAGCTAATTCAGGATTTTCTAATGGACTGTTTTTCTATCATTCACCCTTTGAATTATAGTACTGCCATGTAGTTCCAATACCAGTAACTGTACTAGTCACCTTTAGAAACCTAAACCAACAAAATTTCTTTTTCAAATATGTTTAAATTAAAATATGGTACAGTACAAGCTACACATATGCTTCTGACATATCACCCATTTTGAATACTCATCCATTATTTCTGTGATGCTGGAACAAGATGCTTGGCTAGTGCTCTCACCATAGATCTCTAATTCACAAGAAAGAGTCCCACCTTGTGTGAATGTAATGTTGAATTTGATCCTCAAGACACAAGGCAAAACCTTTCCCACTTTTTCCAGTAAAACCAATACTCAGCATTCAAAGAAGTGAACAATAACTACTCATTATTTTAAAGAGTTTGAGTTTGTATGAGTTGGGAAAGCTACACTGTAATTCTTTATGACAGGTAAGTGAAAAGAGCTTTGTTTTTTCATTTTTCTCCTGTACGCAACCACTTACTTATGGTCTTCTAAGATGTTGAATTCCTACCAAAAAAAAAAGAGATTACACGCAAGAGACAACACTGTCTCTGGAGCACAAACACAATTATTCAGTTGGCTTGTATGCTAGTGCAAGCTCCTGTCTCCCACCTCACTGCACATACTATCCTAATAAAACATGTAAGAACTAGTGAAAACAAGAATTCTGCCCAAGGATGCCAACAGTACCATTCCAGTGTCCAGCTTTCTAGAAGGTATGCCAAGCACCAGCTCTAAAGAGATCTGGCACCAAGTTCCCCATTCAGCCACCTGATCACTTCACTATATTTTCATAAATATGCTCTTATGTTTAATTCAAACAATACAACCTCACTCAGTAAACCCTCGAAGCAGTATCAGCTTTCTTCTTCCTCTTCACAGAGGTATTTTGATTCGCACATATTTGGATGTTATGCTTCTGAAATGAAACTTACACCACTCTCACATGAACTCTTTTTTGGATTGTTGTCATATTCTACACAGTTTAAACACGTTATCTGGATTTTCAAGAGGAATGTAGGGAAGCAGGTGAGGATTGCATTTTTTCTACTGATTTTTCTCCTCAGATGAGTTTTCAGTTTAAACACATACAGATTCCAGTGAAGATCTATAAATCTCTTTAAAAAACCTTGTCAGAACGAGATTTATGAAAATGCCCTGTTCTTGGTGCTCTCTAACCCAATTAAAAACTTCTAGTTGATTGTTTTGTTTCAAAATACCATCAATCTAAAAATACTATTGTAAACAAACAGCAGTGAGCCACAGATCATTAGCTAGGAATCAGTATAGAATATTTATCTAAGTGAATTGAGATGAAATGTAGTATAATTCCTTGTTTAACTTCAACAGGAAAAAATATATTGGTTTTTCATGTTTTATTTTGTATTTTTACATTTTTACATATTTTACAGGATACAAAGCTTGTTCAAAGACCCACACACAAGATGCCTGAGGGCAGAAATGACAGTGCCAGAGTTTCTTCTATGCTCAGAATGTATTCACAACAAAATATGTTTAATTTATCCATCACAGATATTTATTTATATATGGTGTAAAAACACAAGTTTAATTTTTGTTTCAATTGCCAGATATGCTAAGACATCTCTCTTTGGCTTATTTTCTAGTGTTTTTTTGTCAGGAATGACACAATTGATTCAAATGACATGTATTCTGTTTACAAATTCATTAACTACTCTATCAAGCTTTAATAACAGCCCTTTTGTTAAATGTTAAACATTATAGACTTCTTACCTCAAAAATTTCAAAGCCATAGATGTCCAGCACCCCCATTACCTTCTTTCTCACTTTTGTTTGTGCCTTAAAATAAATAAAAGATTGAGTCAGTCAATGGTACAGTGCATACTTGAGAATTCAGAAAATTAATGTATCTCATAAGTAAGCTGTCAAATCTTGTAAACTAAAATATTAAGTATGGTTTCCCAAAATACACCTAACGTCTATATTTTTATAAGCTTAAAAACAGAGCGGAGAAAAATTTGTTAAGCTGTGATACTGTTATTCATGTGTAACAGTGTACAACCAGGAAAAATGAAATTGCTAAATAGTTTTACTGTCCACTTTAATTTAAAGGATTTTTATTGATTTTTTTTTTACAGACACAAAATAACAATACCTTAATGCTCTCATTGATCCTGGTAACAAGCCAAGAGAACAGTCGACTGTATAAATTCTTAGCCAGAGCATCACGGGCATAATAAGCCTAAACAGAAGAAGAAAAATGTTATAAATGCTGGGCTAAATAAAACCTTTTTCTGTTACTGACATATCTTAAAGGTGCTATGAAGTGAGTAAGACCAGCACAGGCAGCAGTGCCTCTGCCTAAGCAGGCACAGGAGCCAGACCAGGGGTGCCAGGACACTTTGGCAGCATCAATGTCTTGCTGGTGCACCCCTCTGCCTTTCTGGTCACACAGGCTGGCTGGAACAGCAGCCACAATCAGGGCACTTCAACTCCCTTCCTGCTTTTCCAGATCTCCCATCCTAATCCTAAGCAAAGGGACTTGAGCAGCTGCAGTTAGGGAAACCACATTCCTGCAAGCCTGAGCTGATGAGACACAGGTGGCAACCACTCTGGCTCTGCAGCATTACAGAAAGATAAATTCACACTGGCAGCAAAAGTTTCCCAGCAGCCCAGGGCGTACAACTCACATGAAATTACAGCAGTTGCCCAAAATGAAAACAGCCTGCCACAACACTTGCAGCATGTGCTTTGTGCAGGACTGTCTGTTTTTTCATTCTCTGCACCATTCTCCTATCCCTCATCTTTTGGAGGTAATTCACACATGAAAACAAAACATCCAGTATATCTGAACCCTTTAAAAACAGTTAAGAAAAAACCCACTTATGCTTGTGATTTATTCAGTACAGCCTATTAGCTGTAGTTTTTATCTGGGCAGTAATGATTTATCCATGTAGATTAAACTGCCACTTAAAATAATTCTTTCCTATACAATCAGGACCTCTTTTTACCTGAGCCACATTCAGTGTTGTTGAAACCTTCTCTTGTTTGGCTTCAACTGTCCGGAAGCTGAAAGCTCTCTCCAATACAGACTGGTCTATACCTGTCAACTCGCAGATTTCTTTGAGTTCTAGTATGAAAAAGGAAAGTGCAAATACAGTGAATTCATCCATATAATTGCTTTTTCTTCCCCAAAACTACTAGCTTTTAAGTAGTGCAGCATTTTCCCAAAACAGGTGCTCTTCAACATAAGTGTCACACTCTCTGCCCACTGCAGAGTTTTTAAAAATATGCACAGCACAGGAAACGGAGCTACTGGTTTTGAAAGCACTTTCTATCCTAGTTATTTTTGTGAAGAAACTTTTCCTCCATTTATCACAGACTACTTTTCATGATGAAAAACTTTAAAATGAAAATAAATGAACTTTCAAAATGTATCAACTGCAAAAATATCACCAAATGAATCTGACATTACAGGCAGAGATACTGCAAAAGAACAAAAAGCCTCCACTGCAGAAAAACCAAGCAGCTACAGAAATATACAGCACCATTTAACACTTCAGAAGAAAGTGTTAATAAAGTGGGGGAAAAAAAAGAAAATAATCATTTTTGAAATTTCAAACAGAACGATTGAAATTGCACAGAATTCAACCCATATTTGCCCGAGGGTAAGCTCTGGAAACAATCTAATTTAATTCATATGTAAGGATATTGTATATCTACAGAGGTGACAAAATTAATGACTTCAGACAAATTAGTGGTTTTCCTCCCATCACTAGTCTCATCTTACCATTTTTATCTTTGATTTTGCTTTCATCTAGGCCATTTGCACGAGATTCAGGCTTAAATTCAATATTTCCCAATTTCAGAACGGCTGCCACTACTTCAAAAACCGACTGTGTTTCATGATCCATAAACCCAACAATCTGCATTGCATTCTGGAAAGAGGACATAAAATCATGAGATAAAAGTAACTATATTTAATCAGATCCTACTTGAAAAAATCACCATATATCTGCATTGACATAAAATAGAAGTATTGGATGAACACTTTTGCTACTAAAAGTACATGGTATAATTGCTATGCTTAAATAAGTCTGTTTCATAATACAAAAGGCAGGTTAAAGGAGATGTGGTAACAGAGCTGGCACGTCAGTCCAGACCACTTCTAGGACTCATTCAGTATATGGGTTTCTGAAGCGCAGTACTTTTTTTAGCCACTTCATTTAGTTTATAACCCAACCCAGTTTCTCACAGTCAAATGAACAGGCACTCCTGTCTTCTCACACCAATAACTTTTAGAATCTAAATTTGCATAAACTGGGTAACAAGGTCCTGTATTCATCTTGTCCCTGAGTACAATAAAGCAAAAACAGGACAGAATCATCTTGAGAATCATCCCAGCCTAGTTTTTATTTTGAATTGATCAGCATTACCTAGTTCACGAAGCTCAGTCACTGCCATCAAAAGCCACTACACAAAATAACTTTTCCCATGATCTGACCATGAGGTCTGGGCTATTTTTTTTTCCTTTTTTTTGCATTCCCACAAGAATACTTCAGAAATACATGGTCCTTCATATTTTCTAGTTGAAGCTAAGCCTCCCTGTGCAAACATGCTCTACTTGTGCATGAGGAATGCCAGCATTGGGAAAAGATGGCCCTCCCAGCCTAGCCCTGCATGAGTGGATGGACCAATGGGCATAAGAACTCTGCATCAGTGTTGAGTCTACAGACAACCCCTGTTACTTCTTACCCTGACTGTTCGGAAGTTTGCAGCATCATCCAGCCCATTCACTTTGGCAGAATCAAGGCCCAGGTAGTTGTATCTACTGAAGTCCCTCTCCAGTTTGAGTTTGCCTAATAAATCAAATAAAAATACCATGAGTAACAGGATTCTTGTTAGTGGCAATTTTATTCAAGAACCAATGTTGTTAAGGGACTGTTACTATCATTTTTTACAAGGATCTTTTAATTATAAGAATTCTGAATAAGAACAGGCTGTTTATAATACATTGCAAAGCCAATTCTGACTCAGGTATCTGGATAGTATCAAAGAATATGTTGACTTCAGGTATTACTATTGCCATTGCTACCAAAAATTTGAAAAATGAATGAACATCACATTTCCCACAAAAGAAGATGTGTATGGAACAGCACGTTAAATATAAAGAACACTTGTACTGGAACATGGCACAAGGGGAACACTTACAGAGAAACTCTTCTGATGCACCAGACAGTATCTGATAGAAAATGTGGAAGTTTCTTTCACCTCTTGGCTGTTTAACAACACGAGACTTCTCTAGTAGATCTAAACAAAAACAAAATATCACAGGTCAGGGAAAGACTGCTGGAACAAAACCCCTTAAAATTAATATAATCCCCCATTTGTGCTGATACTGAGCCTGTTTAAAGTTAGAGGTAGCCCTCAGGTCAGCAACCTTTGTGCTGCAAGCTCCCCACCCCAGCCCCACCAAGGAGAAGCAGCAGGGGAGTCTCTGGCACAACAGGGCTTAACCCGAGGTGGAGCATCTGCCCTGGCGTTCCCTTCATGAACAGAGGAGTGCAATACAGCATATTCCTACTTTTGCTAGCTACAGACAGTGTGTGGTGCCTGTGTCACCCACTGTAATTACCTACACTTACATTCACCCTTCTTGTGGAACAGGAACTAAAGACCAAATTTCAACCCACAAAATTACACAAATCATCGGAGTCCACATAAACACTACAGCAAGTCAGGTTCAAAAATTACTTTCTGCTCTAATAATTAGCAAGTGACAATGACAAAACTCAGACAGCATTATTAATCTTCTGATTGGCTTATAGTAGGACAAGTTTCAAATATTTTACAACCAGCTGAACTATGTTATTCCATAAATATGCAATTGCCTGAGAGAGGAACTACAACCAGCACAGCAGATGGCATTGAATGGGCCTCCTAAATGACCACAGCATCTGATTGTGAGGAGAAATACCTCTTCCCCATATAATGCACTGTGTGACCATGTCAGAACTTTTAGCTTTGTTTGAATGGACATTTTTTTTCATAACTTAACTCTACAGTCTCTTTTCTTCCAAAGATGACCCTGTTCAGTACATGGGAGTTTTGCACATCGTGACAACAAAGCATGCCCAGATAACCGAAACAAATGCTGTCATATATTACCAGCAGCTCATCTTTACAGGGGCAGGTTACAGATTACATTTTATTGGCATCTTTTTCTTTTTTTTTATGCACAGCTAACTAACTTGTAATAGCTGACACCATCAGAAAGGCAAGATCAGAAGCTGATGTTCTCACCAGCAGCTCAGTGTGCAATTTCTCTACTTCTGACTTCACCTAAAACAGAACTTCCCCTCCTTGAGTTGTGGTTCTAACTCGGAGTCATCCTAGTTAGTCAGCCTAACCATTTGATATCTGATCCTCTCTAGTTTTTAATTCATAACTGAAAGGGAGAGGCTGATTTCCCCATCCAAGTGTTAATACTTGGAGTGGGAAAGGCAAGGTGAGCGGCAGACAGTTCAGAGTTGTGCTGGCTGTGAAGGTTCTCCAGTCAAGTGTTGGAACAGATTGTAGCCAAATTTAATCTCAAAAAAATAAACAACTTCAGCTCCTGCAGTGGCTACACACACTTCAGGAAATGGCTGTATTCTCAGAGGATATTGAAGCAGTGTGGTTTGGCTTATTTGGGTTTAAAAATATTCTGCCTATAAATTTACTCAAATGCTGTCATAAAAGTTCAGCTACACATACTGGCAAAATATTGTATATAAGCCTTCTAATTACATGCATGGCCTCAACAGATTTAACAAACGGGTTTTGAATGTATGTGAAATGAATTGTTAGAAGGATAACTATCTTGGTTTTTTCACCAAAATTTATCTTATTTATATATTTTTAAAAGCAAAGAAGTTAACTAATTAACAGTCAGTTTTCCAAAGTTCTAACATTTCATATTCTGTCAGCCTTCATAATTGAGGAAAAAAGCTCCAGATGCAGTTAATGACTGAAAATCAGGTATTTTCCTTAACAAGGCAGCTGCTGCCAGTTCTTTTTAAAGCCATATTCATTGTTTTATTCCTTTTCTTTCTGTTCACATGCAGACTGAAATCAGACTTACAGGACAGATCCAGACCATCTGCCTTACTCTTCAGAAAACTTCGTCCCTTTGTTTGCCCTAATTAGCATTTTAATAAACCAACCAAATATATTTTCCTTAAAGCAACCCCTGCACTACCAGTAACTTTTGTGTTAACTCCCATATGATTACAAATTCTGTGGACCAAACACCCAAAAGAGAAAACACAAAGATTCACATCAGGGCACTGCACATGGCCACTTGGTAGTTCTGTTGACAATGGCATGTGTGGACAGATGGTGCTTAGCTACATGAAAATCCACAAAACCAAAAATCCCCCAAACTCTTTCTATATTACATTTTGTTACATAGTTTATATGAATTATGCATAAGGACTATACAGAATTATCAGGAGAGAATATTAGATATTCTTTTCTGCATTATCTAACGATGTTTCTGCTCCAACGCAAACATTCAACATGTTACGTGTATCAAAGCAACTGTGAAAATTAAATTGCTTTGGAAAAGTTCAGTCAGAATAACCATTGATTCAGATGACTCAAAATCTAGCTCCAGGCCTCAGGTTCTTAAGATTATTTGTTATCCCAGCTAACACTCGTTTATAGGCAAGAGACCTGTGTAAGCATCCTGCTAAATAATTTGACTGAACATGAAAGATACAAACAAAAAAAAGATGCTGAATACTTCTGCAAACCCCATTTTACACAAATTCCTTTTGCATATTTAACCCATGAACTTTACTGATGCAGAAAAATGTAGGATATTTTTATTTCTCTAAATACGCTAGAAATTGAATCAACATTCAAGAAAGGAATAAGTAAACACCAAAACCAAAAAAACCACACTACCTTGGTACATTCTAAATAATCCAGGAAAAGTTTATTTTAGTCATAGTTTCTTCAGTTGTCCGTGACCAAGGACCCTTTTAGCTGCTCAGCCGAAGTTACAGAACATATTCTAGTCATGCAAGCTTATCTCTACAGCCATATTATGTGAAATTATGTTTTCTGGTTTTCTACCTTGATTATTCAGCTGTCATCAAGAAAGTTACTGATGAAAAAGAAAATACAAATTTCTCAGGAAATGTCCCTGTTATTCCCAACAGGTTTACTATAATGTTCTCTTGAATCAACTGATCCATAACTGTGTCAAAAAAAAAAACACCCTTTGCCCCGGGTGGGGGTGCA
>VYZS01001466.1:5267-21987 GCA_013400695.1 Neodrepanis coruscans | reverse complement strand
GAAGCTTTTAAAGAAAGGATAGGGGGTGTTTTTTTTTTTTTTTTTTTTTAACAGAGAATGTCTTCTAAGTTAAATATCAGATCGAAGTCTTCCAGAAGAGCTCCTGGTGTGCTAGTGAGTGATACATGGAAGTCTTGCACTGGTGGACCTCATATCTCTGAAGGATATACTTTATTAATGCAATTATTGGATTTGTAGAATAAGGTTGTTTTAAAAATATAAATAGTAATTCTTATGCCAAAGAAGTTTCTTCTGAAAGGGGAAGGAGGAAGGGAGCAAAGGCAAGAAATGAATCATTTGTGTACCTCTTCTTACAGCATCAATTTCTTTGTTGTTCGTGTCCATGAAATTCACTCCCTGCCCCAGGTGGTATTTTAGGCACCATTCTCTAGAGCATGTTTTAACTGCAAGCCCACAGATGAAGAGCTTCTTATTTTTATATTCATCTAAGCATCATCACCCATAGCAGAACTCCTGCCCTGGTCTCAAGGGGTTGGTGTCACAAAGGTCATTTGAAAAGCTTGAGCAGCAAGGGTTTTCTTAATAACTATTGAGAAGTTTGTGTGTTTCAAAGAATGCATTCCCCTAATGTGTCAAAAAATACCTTCCATTTGCAAAAAGAATATAAATGTTCGTATTTAAACCCCATCAACATAGTAATAAAAAATGCAAACCACTCTTTTGTCTGCTTTTGTTTTGAGCAAGGCTGTATTGGGGTCTCTTGCCTCTCCCAGAAGGTTACTGAGAAACTTTACAAACACCAACACCATTCTTTAATCCTAAGGTGCTGCTCTCATCTCTTCACCTATCACAGAGTTGTCTCCCATAATCCTGCCAGGCTCAGAGAAGGGTTGAATCAAGCCTGCATCCCCATCCTGCCATCCCTGCAGGCCACTTGAACAGCTTCTTAATTTATTACAAAGGTACCTGGTCAGCAGTGGAGGCTGGATGTTCCTGGCTTCTGGTGTTTGTAATGAGGAGTTTTTCCCCTAGACGAGTCAGAAGAGTGGTTCCATTGGTCAATTCCTCATAAAATATTATACTGGAATTAGATAAATGATATTCGATGTCTCTCCCAGAAAGTGTCTGCAAATGAGGGCGAAATACAAGGAGTGTTAATGGATCTCACTAATCCTCTGGATTTACTAGTAGGCTAAGTGCCTGTGACCTTTTTTCCCTCTGCTATTTATGCTGCAGCAAGTGCAGCAGCATCAGATGCTATTGGGAAATCTGCATGTGAACAGTGGGACCTTCTGTCCCTGCTGGCCTCTGATGGCTACTGGCAGCAAGGCAGTACCTTAATTTCAGTGGGAGAAAGGATTTTACTCTTCTGTATGATAACCTGAAGTGATGAGCTACAGAGATATTCCAAAAAGCTTGAAGATGTAAGCCAGTGCATAAACCCATGTGAATTGTTTGAGACAATGTTTGATTGAAGGGAGGAAGGAAAGAATAAAAGGAATAAGCATAGAAATGAAGATAGGAACAGATGGCTTTAATATATTTGTCAAAATACCAAAACTTCTCTGCTTTCTACAAATAACTGTTGTTGATGTTAATAAGCCAGAACAGACTTCATGTCCGGCAGACTCCTTAACAACTGGGTAAATAAAATCCCTGATGTAAAAGTCTCAGTGGTGGCTTAAACATGCAGTAACCTTGCAATCCTAACCATGGAAGGGAAAGGGAAACGGAAACATGAGTTCATCTCTTTTGGGAGCACAGTTTAAATTATATGAGGTTACACAGAAGCCACATCATACTAAGGTTTTGGTTTTTTTTTAAGCATACATTTCATTGGGATACATAAACTCACAATGGCTGTTTAAAAATATTATTAAAGCAAGGAAGGAAAAAAATCCCAAGCCACTGACCTCGTTTTCCTTTAACCCGCTATCATTTGGCGCAAAGAGAGTGGCGTGAACTGACAGGTCCATGAGGTACTGCAGGAACTCTCTCCCCTTCCTTGAGCTGTTGGAGTAAGCCATGATGTCCTAGGCAGAAACAAAATCCAGCTCTAATGAAGAGCAATTGTGCACTCCTCTGCGGAGAGCAGAAAAGATGAGACTGTATAAATAACAACAAAGGAACTTTCTGTTATTTGAAGCCACTCTGGAGTGACACTAAAAAGGAACTTTGGATTTGAAACCCAGCTTTAGCTGCTGATTTGATGAGTACATCTTAAATTGAATTGCAGAGGATGAGCCCTTGTTGCCTTTGAGGCTGCTAGTATGTGTAGTGCCTTTCTGAGTAAGGGCAAGAAAAGGAGCCTTTTAACATTTTGCCTTTTCCCAGTAGCAATTCAATAAAGCTCCAAAGCACCGTGCTCCTCGTGGTGCTTAAAAAGCCAGGAGCAGTTGTGCAGAGGATTTTCTTTACATAAAGCTCCATCAACATTTTAATTCCAAATAAATTTTAGAAACCAGAAAACTCTTTGGAGCAAGTAACCAAAAAAATAGTAACCAAGTTCAGATTTTGATGGTGCAGATTTAGACCACTCCCCCTTGCTTCACTAGTGCCTTGTGGTTCGCTGGCTTTGCTGTGCTAGTAAAGCAAACACTAAGATACAACCTGCAGAGCCCCCCTGGCTCCTCTCCCCAGACGGAGCATTGTGCCAGCCATGGGCCATACCGACAAGAAGTTTGTCAGCGTTGGGAAGGACATCAGCACTTGCAGCAAGTTCCCACTACAGGAGAAGCCGTCCCCCACGTAGCCTGGCTTGCAGGTGCAGTTCACCTCTGAAAGGTACAAACACAGATGGCTGCATGGGCAAACACCCTTTCTGCGAAGGATTTAGGCGGCCCTGTGCCTGAAAAACAACTTGCAGGCAACACTGTCATTTTTCTTTTAAAGTTAAAAAGAGGTAGAGTCTCTTGCAATGTTATCTAGAAGGCTGTAGCTGATGAAAGGAACCCAAATCTAGGCTGCTGCTTCCATTTGCATAAAGAGATCAGCAAAGGACCCTCTTACCTTTCTCCCTGTAGCAGAAAACATCCCAGGTTTCACTCAGATTGGCTCTTCTCCCATAGTCCACGATGCCAACATATCCAGAACCACAATTTGGGGAGGAGAAGCCAGTTGGGTATCCCACTCTTTCTCCGTCTAGCCAGCCAGCAGAGCACAGGTGGTACCTTGCCTGTGGTTGGCACAGCCAGAAGGGAAAAAACACGGGGAAGAGCTGGGTGGTGAGGCTGGGGAATTGTGAATGAAATGAACAATCCGTCTGGGACACTCAGGCAGCACCTGCCCTGCCAGCACTTTCTGTGGGTCTGAGGAAGCTTTGTGCATGTTTGTCCTGCTGAAGTCTACGCCAAGAGGCTGGAGAGACTGGAGCCTCTCTGTAAGTCAGTGTCTCCCACTATGGACTCATAGAGCCTTTCCTGGAAAAGCTTCCCTGAGTGCAGTATCAGAGGTGGATGTGAAAGCCAAAAGTGATGTGCAATTCCATTGTGTGCCAGGTCACCTTTTGCCAGTGTGGGAAGGGCTGGCAAACCAGCTCAACATGGAAAGTAAGTCATCAGAAGTGCTGGAGCCAGCCCAGTCGCTGACCTTGCTGCTTCAAGGGAAATATTTAGACTACAGAGCACATGGAACCTGCAGCTCTGGCTGCAATCTGAATCTCCTTACACAATAGCAGAGGGAGGTTGAGGTACTGGCTGTGATCCAGCCTCGCATTTTGCTAAAGGTGTCTGTAAACAGTGAGCTTCTTTTCTCCTTCTCTTAGGTGTGGAGGAGCCAGAAATAGACAGTCAGTCTGATCCACTCTTCTAAAATGAGTTATGCAAACCTGAGCTGTGCTGCTTATCCCACTGACATTAGGTATGTATTGTCTATAACACTGTCAAGGAAAATCATCTGGAAATAAGTCTGCTAACTTAAGAGCATTTGGGGAAAAGATTTCCAGAGACTTTAAGGAAATAAATTAACCAAAGCATAATTCTGAAGTGTGCATTTCTTTAAGAGGCACTAAGAATTAAACCCCCCATGAAAATACTCTGAAAGTCTGACTCTACCTCTTGCCCCAGTATCACTGAAAACAAGAACTTGGCAAGTGACACTGAAATCACTGCCTGTGTGAGCAGGCATGAAATCAATAAACAGTCTGAAAACTACTTCCAGCTAAATGCACCTTGGGGCACAGGGGAAGGAAAAGAGGGAAAATGAAGCTTAGCAGTACAGAGTATCCTCCTTGCTCCTCTCTCTCCATTTATGCTGTGGCTAAGATTGCTCTGGGGATCTCCTGGCACAGCAAGGCTGCCTCACCTTCTGTGCATACAGCAGCTGGTTATACGTAGCCATGGTGGCCGACTCATTGGCACAGGCCTCCTTTGCCTTCTTGTAAGTCATTTTGTACTGCCCTTGTGGGGACCGCAAGTGGAAAACCCCGACTGTGGTATCTGCAAAGAGAGAGAAAAAACAGCTCTTCTTGAAGGGGTTCCCATGTCTAAATTGAGAGCTAGCTGTGCCATAGAAATACCCATGAATTTTGTGAAATGCAGTTAGAACAGATTGATTCCTTAGGGGTAACATTCCTGCCTGGAATGCCCTCATATGTTGTTTCATAAATGTGGTATTGCAAGGTATGTAAGAACATGTTCTAACTGTAATCTCCTGGTTTCAAGGAGACATAGGTAGAGGGCTGAGCAAGCTCACAGATACTGGCCACTGGCCTCAGTGCAGTGGCACAGGGATGATGGTGTGCACGGTGTGCCATCCTCACCTTGGAAATGGAGATCAGCACAGTCAGCGTCGGGGTGGCACTGCCCATTTTCTTGCAAGCAGCGGTCAAGAGGAAGCTGCATCACTGTGCAGTTCAACCCATCACCAATGTAGTTGCTTTTACATTCACACATACGTTTGTCCTGGTCAGAGAGAATGAAAAAGGCTTAGCTGACAAAAAAATGGTATTTCAAGCAATATTCTGAACAGCTGGAAGAATTTCACTTGATGTAAGCAGGAATGGATAAACAGGAAAGTTGTTACTAAAAACTGAGCAAAACATTTATACATTTTCTGAATTAACACCAAAGCATAATTTCATTCACAAAGTTAATAACATGCATTGGAGAGTTATATGATACATAATTACAAAAATGGATGGCAAACATCTCAAAATGGTATTTAAATGACTGGGCATGGAAGCAAGAAAGGAATTTAACAACTCACTGATTGTAATAAATGAGAACTATAAACCAAGCAAGAATTGGTGACATCCAGGGATTGTGATGGTTGACAGCTGGAAAGAATTAGCAACAAGACTTTTCTAGATCATCCTGGAAGGCAGCTCACGCAAGGCACCAAAATGGAATGGACAGGTGATCTTGAAAGCACTAAGACAAATGCTGGGTCAAGGCACAAGTTTTCCTTAATTACATTCATTGACTATGTGGACTTCCCTGGTGGGGACTGAAATCATTCAACTTACAGGTCCTATGACAGTGCAAATGGCATGCTCATGGCAGCCTCCGTTAAACCCATCAGTGCAAGGATTTATTGGAAGGCATGTAAACCCATCTCCTTTGTATCCTTTCTGGCAGCTACAGAAGACTTTCACCCCGAGTTGTGTGCATTCAGCTGCCTTGTGGCACCCACCATTGTTTTGTTTGCAAAGTTCTGCAGCTGCATGGGAAAAAGAAAAGAAGTAAGTAAAGTCTGCTTCTAAAGACAATGTTCTTCTTAAAGACAAACTTCACCAGTTCTTTCAAGGTAAACTAGGAATACTAGAATACTTGTTTGAGAAAAAAAAAATGCTGTTTCCGTTTCCTGAGGTTCCTACATTTCTGTGAGGGCTACCTTCTAGGGCTGTGAAGCCCTTGTCAGGATGTTCTTGATTTAACAGCATCACCCTGCAGATGTCTGGCCAGGTTGACTTTGGAAGATGCAAAATACCTGTCTGAGAAAGAACAACTGTTTCTGCAACAATGTTACTGGGAACTACCTTGCCTAAGGTCATCAAAGAAAATCATAGCATCATTCAGGTTGGAAAAGACTTTTAAGATCATGGAGTCCAAATATTAGTTATGTAAGGGAAACCCTGCTTAAAACCCTGCTGTCTTCAAAACCTAACTGAAGTGCACTTCTTGCTCATACTCCTGCTTGGTAAAGTCTGGAGAAGTCAGCTTTCTGATTTAGAAAAACCAGACCTCTATGTATCTTAAATTTTTTTCACTTGTTGTGCTGTAGAAGATTTTAGGTTTGATAAGCAACATTTCGTACTGGACAGTAACTGCATGCATGTGTATGCGCAAGAGGAAACAACCTGGGAGAGGGATCTCACCTATGCATGTGATTCCATCCCCATCGTACAGCGGCTTGCACTGACATGTCTTGTTCTCTGTACAAACAGCATTGATGGAGCAGCTCGGGGAACACACTGGCGGCAGAGCTGCAGGGAAGGCAGAAAGCCGGAATGAAAGAGCTCTTTGTATCATAATGCCCTGGTTTCATGCTCATGCCAGTCTTGCTAACTGGAAAACCTGTAAGAATATTTTTTTTTTGGTGGCTGCTTAGCTCTTGGGTGATACCTTCCCTCATGTATCCCAAAGCCCTTCCACAGAGGAGGTAGGAACTCCTATTCCTATATCACAGAGGAGGAGACAGTGGGGTGAAGGGACTTGTTCACAGTCCAGAGCAGTCCCTTAATGTTCTTTGATGTCTCCTGACATTATTAACTCTTTCTCTCTTTTATCTATGGAAACCTTCTGTTGAATTGCAAGTGCTTTCAACCCATAGCTCCATGTGACAGAGTCTGATGAGAGCAGGCAGAGACCTAGCTTGGTTTCACACAGCTGGCCAGTCCATCCTGTTTCACAGAAACATTTTCCTGTTCCTGAATATCCTTCATCACACTGCCCGTTGTTCTTGCATTCACAGGCTGGAGAAGAAACACAGAGAGATCACTTGCAGACCTGCTGTTGGGAAAGGGCAAAATCACTTAGACTGTCAGTTTACATCCACTATTATCCAGCAGTAATTTAGATGATTCTAACCTCACCGTTTTTCATGATAAAGCCAGTCAGGTAGAGGCCCAGACTTTCCAGAGTGGTTGACTAATCTCCATTCTTGGAGGTTTGCAAATACCGACAGGCTAAATCTTGAAAAACATGAGCTCAGAACTGACCCTGTTTTGAGAAAGGATTTGGACTAAAGACTTTCTGAAACCTCTTTTAACCTGAATTATCCTGTGGTCCTATGATTTTATTACTTGCATTAGTTCAATATGACTCTGAAAATGAGTATTGCTCTGCATTGTTGTAGAGTAGCAAACTCCACAAAAGACTGTGGCAGGAAGGAGTTAATGACTGAGCTGAAGACCAAGATGGATCAGTCTCAATAAGCAGCAGCTGGTATTTGTGGGGAGGCCAGAGAATAACAAGGTGTGTGGAGGAAGACAGTTTAGTTGCTGTGTGGGAGAAAGTCTAGCTGGTTAAGGAAGCCAGATATGAGGTTAGTGAGCTTTGCTGTAAAACACAGGCAAGTTACTTGTAATTTTTTTTCTTAAATTTTAGGTATTCTTATGACTAAAAGCTTTTGGATTTCTTCTGTTACTTTTATATATCTGGGATCTTACTCCTTGTTTCCTCCAAGATGAGACATGAGTGATATAATCTATAGGTGATGTTTCTTACCCTTACTTTTTGGGCCTTGCAATGACTTACGCTCTAAGTCCTTCTTAAAGAATTATTGATGGCTCTCTGTTTTATAATGTAATGCTGTAGCATCCTTTCTTGCCTTATCCCTCTTCCTGAAATATTGTTGTTTAAAGAAAAAAGTGATATGGAATTGATGGAACTGATTTTTTGAACACTTGTCCTGATGAAAGGGAGTTTCACTTCCTGGCTTTATTTCATTTCACCTGGTTACTTAATTTCTGGCTGACATAAATATACATAACAAAATAAAAAGCTATAAAACGTTTTTTTCTCTTGGATATCATAATCTGGGTTTCAGACTAACAGCTCATACAGTTTATATTATGGTATCCTATAAATTGGTTAATTTTTAGATAACCATAATCCTGTGTCCAAAACTGTTTTCTTGCATACATCTGAAAAATATCTGTCCTATAACCCCCCATCATATGTGCCTCAGGTGCGCATGGTTAGGATAGAAAGGTTAGTATTATAGCTTCTTATCAGAAAGTTTTGTCAGGAACATATTGAAGTTTAAAGGGTGATATTGATCCTACTTCCACCTAGTTTACATTTAAAAGTCATAGAGAAAGGGATTATGTGAGCAGTTGCTTGTCTGCCCCTCTTCACAAATTTTCTTCATGTTGGCATCCTTTTCCTTCTCTGCAGGAGTAGTGCATGGCCCTGAACTCCTGTAAGCCTTGAGGAGTCATACTGCTAAAATGCTGCCTCAAGCTTTATGGGGGTAGAAGGCTGTGCTGTAGTTAAAAACACATGGATGCGGTGCCTCTGTTCCCTTTTACTTATATAAGGGTAAGAGATGCTGTGCAGAGACAGCTACAAAGCCTCTGCACCCCTTGCCTTCTTCACCCTTCTGAGACCTTGTGCCATCCCTCTTTGTGAGGAGGCACCCAGGAAAAACGGTGTGAAGTAGGAGGCATTTCTTGTCTTACTTAGAAACTCATGGCTGACAGTTTAGGCTTGACATGGGCATTGATATGGAAAGGAAATTTAAACGTACGCCTGCAGTTGAAGCCGTATCTGCCTGGCAAACACAGCTCACATGAGGTCCCGTTGAAGCCACTGTTGCAGCGGCACTCTCCTGTCCCGGTGTACCCGTCGTCGCAGGAGCCGTGGTTATTGCATGGGGTCTCTGAGCCCCCTGGGCAAGCTGAAAGGTTTAAAAAAAAGAAAAAGTGGTTCTTTAGCTCAAGTACATATTTATTCATTGTCACTGTTGGTTATTTACTGTTTTGTAAAAATCATTGAGCAGAGAAATGCTTGTAAAGACATCTCTGTTGAGGCATGTAAAAGTGGCTGTAACATGACTACTGCAAGCCTCGTGCTCTAAATTCCTTGACACACTTTTATAGGTCCTGTTAGAAAGATTATTCAGGACCCTTCCAGCCCTGGGTCGTGGATGCTGTTATCTGACTGCTTGCTCATTAAAACACATTTGTGAAAGGTACTGCCCAGACCCTTCCCAAATTGAGCCTTGCTAGTGTGCCTACATGCTGTCAGGATGAGCCCAAAGCATGGCTCAGGGCTGAGCTGGCTGAAATTCCATGGGATCTGCATGTGTCTGTTTGTGAAACTGGGACAGAACAAGCTGGCAGGGTTACATGTTTCGAGAGACCTGTCTGCCAGCAGAGATCCTGACCTGGATTCTGACCCTGTGTTCCCTGAAGGGAACCTCAGTACTGTTCCCCTACGGGGCTGACAGGTGAAGTGTCTGCTATCAAACAGCTGAGATAAAGCCTCTCAAACTGTCTAGCACCTCTTCAGAACTCCAGTTTCTGAGCTTACTCTGTAAGTATGTGCGTTTGAATCTGGCTGAGCAATCATGCAGTGTGTTTCAGGTGTGTGCTAGTGTCACTGTCACGAACCTCGTCTGTCTGTGTTTCACTGACTTTCAGTTGGTAACAAATTTTGACTTGTTAGGCTTGGTTATAGCAGGACAACCTTTACTCTCTGTAGCATTCACTTTGCTACTATCATGGACTTAAAGACCTACTCTAAATGTGAAAAAGAGATTATTTGAAATTGAAAAGCACTAACACTATCTGTGTTCTTCGGCTATTGCAACCAAGTTCCTCCATCTTGTAGCTGGTGTCTCCTCATGCTCCTTATCCCAACTCTCCCAGTTCAGCTTGCTGGGCACTATGCAGCTGTATAGGGGGAGGCCACAGGCCAACAGTGTGGCCAGGAATCCTACCTTGGCAGTCTGGCCCAAAGTAGCCCTTGCAGCACTTGGCTGTGTGGATGACCATGGAGCAGTTCCTACGGCAACCATCTCTCCGCAGCCCGTAGGAGTCGTATGTGCACCATTCGATTCCTTCCTGGGCATCACAGGTACCAGTGCACAGAGAGGAGCGGAGGAAAACACAGGAAAATGAGTGCTATGTGCAGTTTTGGTTTTCTTCTCTTTAAATAACAGTTTCTGATGTATGTTGAACCAAAATGTGACATGTGAAGACCGTGGGTGTGAGACTTCCACCTTCTCTTTGATTCCCGGCATGCTAAGCACCATTAATGAGAGTGTTGGGGCTGCTCTGCAGTCATCCAAAGCGCCCACTACAGTGGTTACATCCCCCATCACCAGCACCCAGGTGTTTGCCCAGGGACAGCTTTGTCCTTGAGGCTTTATGGCGTCACTTAATAGTGTGTTAGCGCTGTCAAGGGTTCTCTCTATTTATTTATTATAAGAAAATGTTCCTATTTTGCTTGTATGAAGTACAGAGAAGAGCAAGTTAGACAGCTTACATGCAAGATTTGAATGTATTACCTTTGGTTTTGTCCCTGGAGGGCATTTAGAGCTACTGAAACAGCTAACACAATGCCCCTGTTGTACAAAATGGGAAAGAAAAAAAAAGTATATTAAAATAATGCCTACTGAAGGCTATTTTCCATGGGCAGAAGTCTGTTTTCTGAAAGCAGCAAATAAGAGCAGAGAAGAGGTAAGGCTTATTGCACTTGAAAAAGATCATAAACTCTGGAGAAACAAGGGAGGAGAATGACAACAAAATAGTTGCAATAACTTAGTGCCACAAAATACAAGAAACTAGTTTTGATACCAGAATATAAGTTCTGGAAGAAGAAATTTTATTTCATGTAACAAAATTCTAAACAAAAGTGAACTTGAACAGATGGTATATACAGAACTGTTGGTTTTATAATTGAAATATATATTCCAATAAGCGTTTTTTAAAGACTGACTACATTAAATTTTTTTTTACTTCTAGGTAAGTTTTTCATACATTTGAATTACACTAAAGAAAATCAGGTCTTGAAGTAACTTCACAATAGCTTTTAACATGTCCCATTTGTGGGACCCATTGAAGTTCACAGAGGAAACTTCCTCCATGCTAATGGTGTCTATTCAAATTAAAGAATATTTCTGTGAAAACAAGAAATGTCAGAGACCAAGACAGACTAGATAGTTCTCTGTCTTGTGTCCTTCACACCCTGTGCTTGTTGGGACAACAATACTGTTCCTTTGTAATAGGGAACTTTGTAAATGCAATTTCTGTGGACAAATCCACTTTTACTAATTTAAAAGTATCCTAGAAAGATCTGTCCTTGCTCAAATTTTTGTTCAGGTGTGCAAGACACTGTTCTTGTTGAAAACAGGGTAGGGCTTACTAAGGTGGTCTTAAATGAAACATCTTGCCCTGTATGTTGCTTAATGTGGATGCCAAATTTATGTCCTGTATCTTTCAGGCACTTCTTAATCTTGGCTCTAACCAGATGAAGCCAGTCTGAAGCAGTGGGATGTTCTTTTAGTAGTGCCAAATCTGCAGCAAGTGTTACCTCAGTCTCTGAAGATGAAGTTTGGCCCTTGGGCTGTGTCTTTTTAAGGATGGGGGACCAAAAAAGGGGACTGACCATGAAATCCATGGTGAAGAAGCTGTCACAGCGTCCCCCCAGGCTGGGTTCCATCAGCAGGCAGTTGATACCGTAGGCGATGCCCCCATCAAACTCCAGCTGCCGCTGCACTATTTTGCACTGTCTGTCATTCAGGAAAAGGGCACCCTGAGAGATGAGATGGGAAGAAGGCGATATGAGAAGTAATGAGTCTCTCTTCCTTGGGGCCAGGTTGAATCCAGAGCCTGAATAGGAGTTAAGGATAACCTTCCCCTTGTAGAATTCTCTTGGTACAAGGTCCCTGCAATCTTAGCTTGTAAATGCTTACAAACCAAAGTTTTCATGCAGATGCTGCAATCATGGGGTTCAAAGCCAAGTTAATATTAATTGTTAATTATTTCACTGTAGAAGCTAAAACATGCTGGTATTTCAGTTTCAATGTATTTGAGACCTATTTTGAACAAATAGCATCTTACAACAGAGCAAATGATAGCTCCAAAGAGTCCTGCAAACCATCTAGTTGCTGAATCTGTTGGTGTGGCTGTTGGCATGTACTGGAGCTAACCAATGAAGTTTTGGTGCTGCTGACCCTCTCTGGGGGCTGTGAAAAGGCACAGTGCAGTCTGAATGAGTGGATCCTGCAGCAGGTGTGAGGGTGTGCTGGCAGAGGGAACACTTACAATCTCCCTGTTATCCCCACAGCTCACACTGAGGTTGGAGCTTTGCAGGGTCTTCAACGAGGTAGAGTGAGAGAGCTGGTAGGCCAACACCTGGGAAAGAAGCAAGGGAAGATGCACGTGCTGGGGCTTGCATGTCTTGGCCCTGGCAATGCTCCTAAAAAGCAAGGGCTTACCGCAGCATCACGGACAATGTGGAATTTGAGGTACTGCACCAGTTTGTCAGTGTTGGACTTCTTGAAGAGAAAGTCCTGCTGCTCCTGTGGCAGCCCACGGATGGCTGTGTCTGTGGGCCAGAAGAGCGTGACAGGTTTGTGAATAGGGTCCTTGATCAGCCCGAGCAGGTTGTTTTTCTGCAACATACCAAAAAATGGGGTGGAGGATTAATGTCCTGTCTAAAATGATACTGATCTTATGGGGTGAATCTCTGGGATGCAGTGGGCTGTGGGCTGTCTGGTCACAGCCTGCAAGCACGACGACTTTTAAAACTCAGATGCCGACATTGAGCTGCCCAAGTTGAGTTGCATGACAGATTTCTCAGAAATGCTTCATCACCCTGAACTGCCCGCTGAGAACCAGTCTGATGGCCCTTTTGGGCTCAAAAGGTCATACTTGCATCAAACCTTAGCCACATAATTTGATATACAATGGGAGGAGGGGAAAGGTGGCTGTAGATCTGCTTGACATCCTCCCATCAATATGGGAGAGGGACTTCATGGTAACCAGAGTTGCTGTGTCCTATGTTGTGAGCCCTTTGACTCCCCTGAACAGTGATGCTGTATCCTATGTGTGTGCTTTTGTCTTAAAAAAAATTGTTTGCAACATTAACCCAGTTGGTCTGTTGTGTCCTTACCTCTAGCAAACTGCTGAACAGGATGTATCCGTATTTAGCTGCAACCATTTTAAGACTTTCCTACAAAAAAAAAAAAAGTGAGCAATTTATCTAAAAAATGCACTACATGGGTATTTAGAAAGCAGATATGAGCTTGCTTTTTCCCCGTAAGTCACACTTTGTTATATAAACAAAGCTAGTGTAAAAGCCCCATTCAAAAGTACTCTCATACTGTCCTTATTTTATCTGTAATTTTAAATATAGCATTTAATTTATTCAGCAGTGTCAGACAATGTTTGTATAATGTCTTCTCAGTATCACCTTTTTTTTTGCTGACTTAAATGATTTATATATCTAATAGTAACTGTGGAAAAGCCCCTGGGCTGAGAATGACAATGGGCTGCACATACCTTCTTGAAGGGGGAATCCTGTATATGTGATGGGACCAGAATCTGGTTTATAACATGGATCACACCATTTGTGCCAACAGCATCACTCAGTATGATTTCAGCTTTGTCATTCAAAATCAGTGAGTTCTGGAAAGGCAACAAAAACACATTTTCCATGGAACCTTGCAGGAACATAAGGCTGATGCTGAATTACTTTGATATGATGAGCCCAGACTATCTTTTCTTTGCAGCGAACAGTAGTTTCAGCTTTGAGAAATCACCATTTGCTTTTTCAAACTCTCATCATGTTTAAAAAGCCAGAGTCTGAGGATGAAATAATGTGTCAAAGCAAGGGTTTGTATAACTCCAGTCATGGCATACTGGGTACGTTCTGAACATATCAGCTGAACAGGGAATTATATTTGAATGTCATTTACTTATTTTTGTGCATCAGAGGAGGTGAGGGAGCCATTCAAATTTGCAAAAGAAAACTGAATGAGGGTAGGCTGTTTAACTGTTCTGTTCCCTGCCTCTTCATGTTTCATTACCTGAGAGTAGCTGATGTGTATCAGGTCACCATGGAGAGAGGTGATGTCTGTGATGGTTGTCAGGTCATTGTACAACAGACTGGCGCAACCCACCATATGGTACCGGAGGATTTGAGCCATCACTCCTTTGGCAATCCAGTCCTTGACCTGCAGTGGAAAGTGGAGGAGTTGAGAAGCAGTTGAACAAGGCATCTGAAGCCAAAAACTATGGCCAGCTCACCAAAACCATCTGTCCCTTTTACTTACCCGTGGGTCACTGTTTAGTATGTCTGTGCGAGGTACAAACACAGTGAAAGGGCCAGGGCCTGCAATATCTTTGATAGACAAGGCCTGCCAAATTTAAAAGGACAAAGCAGTAATGAATTAATACAGCTAATGCCATGCCATGATGGGGAGGTGGTGCCTGGAGCCCCATTACTGGCATGTGTTGGATTACCTTCCCTGCAATATAAGGTTGAGAAAAACTCTCTCATGTGGACTTTCATTCCCATCCCCCTCTGTCACCTCTGCTCACAGGTACTAAATGGAAGATTCTGCTCTTTTGGCTTAAAGCCAAGTCTCCATCTCCTCTGCAAAAACAAACAGGAGAAGAGAGAAAGCTTCCAACAGACACTAACATAGGGAGGGTGGAGGGGTCTCTTCCCTCCTGTACAAGTGAGGATGAATAAACCCTTTCATCTTGAGAAAGGCAAGAGTGGGTAATGTGTGTGTGTATGTGCGTTTTGCTGATACGTGGTTGCTTGTACCTAGGAGTAGATTAACTGCTCTTAGGGAGCTGGTGCTTTGCAATGACCACTGTCAAGCTAAAATAAGAAGAGAGCTCTGCTAAAGTGAGAAGAAGCCAGCTGTTTACCGTGATACCAGAACTGAAGGTAGAATATGAGTCTTTAGGCTAACAGACAGTACACAGGTCTGTGCTGCCCTGAGGCTTGGGGTAGACAGAGAATTGCTACTGCCAGTCTCCAAAACGTAGTGAGAGCTGGTGGCATATGCTGCCCATCTTGCCAAACACACAGCATCCTGTGATGTTTCAGAGTGGCAACTGGAAATATTGCTGTTTGGAAATGCAGGAGGAGTAGTAAATAAGTAGTATCTTCTTGCTTCCGACTTCGAGAGATATGCTGGCAGATCTCAGACTGTGAATAGGTGAAAGCTTCAGTTTTATGTCTGGTCTAGAGAACCTACATTTCCCTGGGATCTTGGTCTTGTTCATTAATTCTCTAGATTTTAGAGACAGTAAATAGTTTAAATTAGAGCATCTCAGGTATCAGTGACTGATGATCCAAATCCAGTCCCAGTTACATTGAGGATGTTGGTACATGCGAGATTCCTGCTTGCTCCCCTCCCCTCTATACTCTTGAGGCANGCAAACACTAAAGAGTATTCAAGGTTCATGAGAAATAACTCATTTTATGCAGAGGATGTAGTTTTAATTCACTATTTATATCTTTAGTTCATGATGCTATAAGAATAGAAAATATTCACATGCAAGTCTCACTGTGGACCTTAGGGACGAGTCTTAGCTGCTCTGTCAAATCAGAATTGACTTACACTCAGAATTGACTTACACTAAAGGGAACTATTTACAGCTGTAAATCACTTTGATGTACCAGGAATCTGAATGTATGAAGCAGCACTAGCACAGGACTGTCTGTTGTTCCTTGTCTGNCTGAATCTTTTCTTACCTGTAAGTGGAAATAAAACTTAGATGTATTGGAGTTCCTGAGAAGTTCCTGCAATTAAGAACAGGACTCTGTAACAGTGCTGAAAATGTGAGGCAACGTCCGTGGAGTGCAAAAAAATGCACCACCCAGACAAGAAAGGAAACTTCTGTTTTGAGATAAATGATGCATATCTATATTGCTCTTGTTCTGGTCTTACGTTGCTCTATCAAACAGCAGGTTTTGAAACCAAACAGTCCTTAGCACTGAAGTCATAATCATTTTCCANCTGACAGCTCGTGTCAGCTGGAACAGGGACCTGCCACATATCCTTGCCTCTACAACATCTCCTGTCTGCCCCTGAGTCTACTACCATTGCAACCTTGGGCTCAGACCGCCAGACACATCTCACCCAGCTGCCTCCCTTGAGAAAGCTCCTTGTGCTAAAGTGAGATACTCCTCATTCAGGACCAGCATGCTGAGGCTCAGAGCTCTGCTCAGTCACAAGCAAGTTCTCTCCAGTTAGCATCTCAGCTTTCTACCCTGGACTTGAAAGCAAATTATGAAAAATTGAATAGCTGCCTTGTTTTCTTTTTTGTGCTTGTTTCCTGGTTTCCTTTTTGTTGCTGGTCATCTCAGTGGTCCTTTCCCACAGGCCATAAGTGGAAGCAGAAGCTCCTTTGGGAGCTACCGGTGGGGCCTGACTGGACAGGTCATAGAGATGCCTGGCTGTTAACAGTGGGTTTGGTTGGACTTGCTATGTATTTCACTAGATTTAGGCAGGCTGCTGGCAGTCTTACCTACATGTGAAGCTTTGCTGCACAGATCTTTGGTCATTGTGAAGCCAGGTTATNTCCAAAAAAAAAATGGCATGTTTCAACCATCGTATTAAATAACTGTCTGAAGAAAAACAAGAGAAAGCAAACATACAGCACTTTACCTGGTAGATATTGCCTCGGCACTTAAATCCATCCCCAATGTAGTTAGGTTTGCAGGTACAGGTTCTTTCTGTCAGCTCAGTGTCATTACAGATGGCAAATTCACTGCAGCCTCCATTATTCTTGTAAGATCAAATTTTAAAATACATAATTCCTTCATTGCAGGTGTACAAAACAATT
>VYZS01001460.1:39438-59357 GCA_013400695.1 Neodrepanis coruscans | reverse complement strand
TGCATCCAAGTAATTTCTGAAGAGTACAGGGCCTAGGATGGAGCCCTGTGGAACCCCACTATTGACACGTCTCCAGTCTGATGTGACTTCATTCACTGTTACTCTCTGTGCTCGACCCATAAGCCAGTTGCTCACCTACCACATGATATGTTTATCCAGCTACATGCTGGGCATTTTGAAAGATATCATCAAGCAGTCAAGCCTCTCCCCCCAGACTTTTCTCCTATTCTTCAAATTGGTAAATCCACAGTTTAGAGTGAAAACTGTTTTTCTTAGTGCAATAAGCGCATGATCTGGCATTTTATGCAGGTGAGCTCTAGTTATAACTCCATCTAATTCTGCTTATACAGGAACTTGGGCCCTCTTTTGAGGACAAAACCTTCCTACTTTGTTCCTTGTTTCTTTGTTTTATTGACCAGCATGGTTCTAGACAAATATATCAAAATTCTTAATCCAGCTTTTTTTTTTTTAATCATTTTATAAGTCTAAGAATCTCCTTTATATGTACTTTATCCATTTGGCCCCTTTAGTTTTGGAAAACTAAAGACATTTGGGATGTAGTCTTTCATTCTGCAGGGATAGACGCAGGTTCAGAGCTTCCCAGGGAAAAGCGACATGTGAGGGGTTTCAGAAAATTCAGTATTCCCTCCAAATAGGAAGAACTGGAACCATCTTGACCTAGCTGTGTTCTTCCTCTTAAGAAGCATTATAAGACAGCCTAGCATAAGTCAATCCTTCCTCTCCCTAGTCCTTTGACTAAAACATGTTAGTCACATTTTATTGTGAATTTATAGTAATTTTTCTTCTGCCTTGGTTTTAGTAGGCTGGCAGTTTGTGTGCACTATGAAACAGTATGGATGCTCCATAGATGAGACTGAAGCCGGATTAATTTCATGTGCACGGCTATCCCATTAGTTCTCAAAAAAAAAAGATATTTGGTAAACTTTTAATTTGATAAACTTTCAATTACCAAATCTGAGTTTGGTAACTTTTAGATGATAGGCAAGAAGACCTCAGTACCAGGCAAAATTACGTAACAAATCATCTTACGGGCAATCACACTGCACCTACAGGATAATAAGGAAATCAGATCTAGTCAACATGGATTTAGGAGGGGAAGATCCTGTTATTGGATTCAGCCCATCTATCCAGCCTGTCAAGGTCTCTCTACAGAGCCCTCCTACCTTCTAACAGATCAACATCTAGGTGAGTGTCAGTCTCTTCTCTCAGGCGACCAGTGACAGAACAAGAGGACACAGTCTTAAGCTGTATCAAGGGAGGTTGGATGAGGTACTTAGTGCCATGACTTAGATGATGGGATGGTGTTGGGTAATAGGTTGGACTGGATGATCTCAGTGGTCATTTCCAACCTTGCTAATTCTGTGATAAAGTAATATAAGCCAATTTATCCTGTCTGCCTTTCAGTAATTGCAGATTTCAAGTCTATTATAAACAGTTATTGAAGACTTGTGTTTTTCTGTTTGATTTTCCTGCATCACAATGTAGATTTACAATTCTCACAGTTTATTAATTTTATGTTTCCCAACATAGATCCAGCTTGGTATAGATCAGATACCTTTTTGCCTATACAGACTATGCCTGTAATGTGAAGAGATGCTCTCTTCACACTAGCACAGCATAGCATAGCATAAGCATAACATTCACATAGCATAAGCAAAAAAAAAGCTATAGAATCTGTACTTATTGTTCACCTGTTCTACACTTCTGGCAGAAATGAGGGATCCAGGTCACAGGCTAGTGCTCTGTGCAGCATTTACCTAGCAGAGTGCTGCTGTTGCCTGCAGGGAGAGATAAGAAATGAAACAAACACACATTTTGCAAGGGTGAAGGGAGAGCACAGCTTTACTGGCGAAGTCAGTGATCCAAAAGAGAAAAATCATAGCACTCTCTCCATTTTTATAACCTTCAAAGTGCCCACCCATCACACACTACCCAACTAAACCCCATCTTACTACTATGCCCCCAAAACATCCAACCGAATGGAATCTTATTACCTATTCCAACCCCCTGTTGGCTCCCCCCAGGTCTTATGTTTTGGTCTAGCTACCTCTTTATCTATACAGAAGAATGCAAACATGTGAAACACAGGCTGTTCTTGGCCCTTAATATTCCAAGTTATCCAGCTACCTAGCTAGAGTGAATTCCCCACATCTTAAGCATACCCTCTAAGGCATCACTGCTACTAACCCAAATAGGAAATGCTACAGGGTACGTAGCACTGACAGACTTCTTGAAGTCTATGTTTTTAGGATGCTTTATAAACTAAGGCTTAACTAAGACTCTTAAGCTTAAGCTTTATCACCTCCTTTTGACTTAAGACGAAGAGAAACATTCTCATACAAGAGGAAGCACTAGAAGTGAACTTTTCACCTGCACATTAGAGAGGATCCCAGAATGAGATTTGACTAGCTTAGGTAACCACAGATACAAAAGTAAGCCTGAAGGTTAGAACTACTTTGATGCTTTAGTTACACCCACTCATACCCATAATGATGAAACTCTTCATTAGTGTCCAGATAACAATGGTGGACCATGCTCAGGCACAGCATCCCTGGGGCCTTGGATTCACAGTCATGCTGAGGTTTCTGCCCCTGCTACCTTTCAATTTTGCAAGCTCAACAGCTTGGGTCAGGTTCAGCACTAGAGGCCTAGACACATATTAGTACTTCTCAATATTGCATGTGTTGAGTGTGTGTATGATTCTACCTCAAGCATTTCTTTAATGTAATATCAGTTTTACAGTATTTCAACTCACTGTTTTCAATTCTTAGCATTTTCCTTACATTTTAACATAAAATCAGTTCTGTGGATTTCTTTGGAGGAAAAGGGACACTGATTCCTTTTTTTGTGTGTTCCCAGCTCATGTCTGGGACCAGCACAGTATTTCCACTTTGACAAACAGAAAATGCTTGGAAGTGAGTAAATAACTGCCTGAGGACCAGGAAAGAAACACAATGAGATGAAAAAACCCTTGAACATCACAGCTACAAACATTAAGCTGAAAGTATAGGCCCATAAATTCCTTTGGGCAGGTTATCTGAAGAAAACCAGTTATATGTACGTAACTTCAAGCATAAAAGTTTTTTACTTAATTGGTTTAAACTAAGAACACGTACAAATAACATTTCCTCCCTTCTAATGATCATATTCAAGCAGTCTTCATCTGCCCTAGATTGAATTTTTAAGAAAGATTGTTTCAGTACACATATTTCCTTCTTAATGGTTCCTTCTTCCAATAAAGTAAGAGTTTATTACATTTACACAATTCTCTTGGGAGGAGTATGGAGGTTTTTTCTTTTATAATGCAGCTGTACCTACTTCTAGGTACAAACTCGCAAACTAAAATATAAACTTTAACTTGCAGCAAAACTATATCTACACTGAAGTCAAGTGAGTTTCCTCAGATTGTATCATTACTCTCCTGGGAGAAGTTTCAGATCTGTCCAAAATAATTAGGGTTTACAATGAGTTTCTAAACTTACATTTTCATAAAAAATAAAGTCTTACTTTCTGTTTATGCAAAAGCTCTCACTTTTGTGAAAAACATGGAGATAAGCAATGTTTAGTAATTACAGGATTAGCTGATTTCCTTAAAGGAAATGTCTACATTCTTAACATTTTCTTGAAACATAAAAAAGATGATGGGACTATTCTCTCCCAAATCCTTCATGTTCTTCACCTTTTTAAAAGTCTCTTTATTATATATTGTGAGGTTTTGCATTTCAGCCATCAGACCTATATAGACTCCAGTTGTAATATTATCTCCCTTTTCAAAACAAGTGCTCATGCCTTACTTCCATCACCTCCATGGAGGATAAACATCTATTATTTACCATTCCAAAGTGACCAGCAGTTTACCTCTCCTCACAGAAGTGGAACTCAGATCACTCATCACTTCTAACTCTTGTGCACAGGCAGAAGACAGTTATGAAATCACCATCCACACTGGAAAAAACACCCATACTCTACAGTATGATTCCTTTGTACAGTATGATTGACAAACAATCTCACAACAAATTCCTGTTATGAGAAGGGTGTGTTTATTCTGTGCACAGGGAGCAGGTTACAGACCCATTCCAAAGACTCGCTCCCAGCACACGTTGCCCTCGGGACTATATACCCCTCCTCAGTGGCAGATGTCACTCACTGCTGATTGGCCTCCCTGTTCAAGGCCCTCCCCATTCTCTGCCCCATCCCAGGACCCAGAACCCTCTCCCACCAGGGGCTGAGCTGCTGCAGCCAATGCCCCACTGCAGAAAAACACGTTCCCCTCGAGGAGACCTTGAGATGTTTTCCAGTAGGCTGTTGTGATGTCTAGTTCTCGCTCTCTCTGCCTCCTTATCTGATGTTCGTGTCCAGTGCTTACAAGGACTCTTCTCATGTTAGCCCTGTGTCTGACAGCAGGGCCTTCCCCACCCACCGTGGGCACCCTGTCCCTAACTCATGATCTTAGATGTCACCTTTTCTATCAGAAGAGTACAGCTGCCTTGCAGCCTTACCAGCATTATCCCTTCCCACTCATCTGAGATGGCACACTAACTCACTCTTGGGTGCCTTTCCCTCCTTCCTGACACCGCTGTCTGATTTCCCTACAACCATATACCCTTTCTACTCTGCAACACCCATACACAAGAAACACTTGAAGACTGCGATAAAAGAGCTCCTGAATGTTTTGAGGAGAGGAGAGAAAAAAAAATTTAAAAAAGGGATAAAAAATAAAAAGTTAAAAAAAAAAAAAAAAGCAGTGAAATTTTTGTCAGGGGAGCAAAGAACAATGAGCTGATCCCATGCTTGACTTCTGTTACCTGTACAGGCAGGCAGCACCATGTACCTTCAAAAGGAGGAAAGGACATCAGCCAGGGCTTTTAGAGCTAAATTCGTGTAAGCACAGCAGGTGTCCCTCTGTCTGCCTCAGAAGCAGTGCCAGCATGGAGAAGTGAGTGGACTGGGCTACAGCCCCGCTGCCCCTGCAGCCTCACTGCCGCTGCAGCCCTGCCCACCCCAGCTCGGCAAGTGCAGACAGCTCAGTCCCTGAGGCAAAGCAGTCCTGCTTTCCTCCTCCCTTTGCATCGGTGAGCATCCCTGGTTTTGAAAAGCACATGGAAGAGCTGCCTGGTGTGAAACTTCACGGTAACTGGCGAGAGGCTGCCTGCCAAGCCAGCCTTGTTGGGATATGGCATCTCAGCCTCTGGGTTGCCATCAGGACACCTATCTTTAGGTATCTACTGGAGCACTAAATATATTATGGATATTGAATACCCAGCAAGCACAAATGACAAAGCGATTTATATCACCAAGACCTAAGCATACACCTACTGAGAGCCCCTGTAGCATGGAACACAAGTTGGGTGTCTGAACTCTCACTTGATGCAGTGTTCTAATCACTGATGTCTCAAACTTGAACTGAATCCCCCATCTCACTTCCCCTCCTTTCAGCCATCTTATGCTCTTATACTGACCCTTACCTCACAGCATCTTGATATTCATAACACCCCAAAAGAAGCCAGAGGCATGAAAAAGTGAGGCAAACAACATTGTGGCAAAGCAAGGAATTCCTCATGGATTTACCCAGTGCCATGGCCAATGCATGGCTTTGAGGACTGTTATTGGGCCACCGCAGGCTTTCCGGACTAGTCTTTGCAGAGCAGGCAGCTCCTTCAGAGTCTGGGCGAGACCTAACATAAAGAATAAAATCAGAATTTTTAGGTATTTATGATAGTCCAGACTGACAGAGGCTGAGATTTCAGGTGCATTTTATGTTTTTTATATTATCTGGCTTCAGATGGGATCACCACAAACAGAGACAACTTCACACACAGAAGACAATTTCCACAAAGCACCATATTTATCTGTTCTCATAATTTGTTTCAATTCCCATTAAGAACCAGATTCATCTATCCTTGGTAAAATTTTGGGTGAGGAAAAATAAAAATGTGTATTAAAATTGATTCCATATGTCATTATTATAAAGAATAAGAGAATGTATCTTTATAAGAAGTTTGTGCAAGACATGATTTAGGCCTGCCTGAGCATGTCCACACACATGATTATAGGTGCATGGCAGCAGAGTGCAGGTATCAGGAACAGTGCAGACACATGCACTTCCACACGGCTTTGCAAGCCAAGTAGAGTGCAGAGTTCCAGGGTTGGAGTTGTTCTCCTTGGCACCAGTCAGCTGGTGTATATACTGAAGTCTTCTGTAACAGAGCCCTCACCCTCATTTTCTAGGTCTGCTTCTATTTAATTTTGCTAGCTATTATGAAGCTGCTACAGAGATGCCTAGATCTCCTGGAATTGTTTCTGCTATATTTTTTTAGCACTAAAATGTTCAGTATCACTGTGTTATCTTCCAAATTTCCAGCTCCTGCTACTTGCAGCATCAGAATGAAAATGTTTCTTTGTTAAATCTAGCAAGGAACTAATTTATTTTAAATTCTTTTCCATTGTATTTTACACTCCTGCCCTAAGTCATCTGGATGATAAGTAGTAATATAAATGATTGCTTCAATTATTAACACCAGTGACCTTTACTAAAATGCAGCATGTAGGAGAAAAGTATAGTCAGGCTGCTTTCTTTGCTAATAGTAATAATCAGCCAGGAATTCTCAGTGAGAAAGGGAACACATGGAGCTGTATTGTATAGTAATATTGTATAGTAGTTTGAACAAGGAGGCAGAAGAGAAGCAGAAAGCAGGAGGAAGAGGAATTGATACATGTTCCACTTCTGCCTATGTATCCCATGGTACTGTCATGTAAAATGGCAGGGAGTTTAGTGAAATATAAAGCCAAGAGAGATACTTGATTTGGTCCAGTAAAACAATATTCCTACTTGGTGTGGAAAGCTAAAGCACATTTCTACAATTGTGTATATGCTATGATTCCCACACAGAAAACTAGCTTCACAGGTAGTGTTCTGCAGTATTTATTTTTCCTGTATTGAACCTCTGAGGACTACACACATTTACAAACCAGTTGAGTCTTCCTAAGCTTATTTCAAGTGTTTGAATTTGTGACAATGCTCAGTCAAGGGGCTAAACAGCTAAGCAGTCTTCTCCCCCCGTAGATGATGGCCTTGGTTTGTACAATATGCAGTGTTCCCTCTTTACTTCTTCTGATTGCAGACTGGCAGGTGGGTGGGATAATGCATAAGAGAGAACAGCAGGTTTTCCTCCCATATCCAACTACATTCGCTCCACTTTGGGGTGAATGTTGTAGCTCTGTCTTAATCTCAGTCAGGGGACAGCCTGAAAAACACCAGAGAGTGAAGATTAACAAAATAGGAGCCCAATATGATGGGTTGCTCAGGCAGAGCAGCTGCTCTTTTCCCCAGAGAACTTTGTAATTTACCATCTGGTTGTTCTCCAGTTCTCAGTTAGTTTCAGCCACATGGTTTCCCCAGGGAATATCACAGCAATTAATGGTGATATTCTCAAGTGGAGACATTGCTATAGTCTAGCAATATTCCCTCATGGGTGAAGTCCTGAGTGTTGGCTGGAACAGAGGTTTGGGTGAGCTCTATGTACTCACCCTGAGCGGTAGGGTGAAGCCACAGTTTTGCTTCTCTGTGCGTGGAGCCCTGGTAGCTCACAGAGAACAATGTGAGACCACTGTGATTTTCAAACTATCTCCAAAGATTTCTGGTATGGAATTTAAGTGCAATACTAGCAGTGTACTGGGTAAAGAGGTTAATTAGTGGTTTTTTTACTGAATTATGAAAAAATCTCTTTTCTCCCGTTGAGAAGCACCAGCTTTGTTGCTATCAGAGACATCACTGCTATAAAGAACTGTGCTGGAAACAGTATCCAGGGCACTTGAGCCTCTTGAGCCTCACCCACAGCTAGAACCATCTCACATCCTCAGTTCCTTCCCATGGCTTGTCCAAGTCCCTAGCACACAGCTTTTCCTAACACAGGGAATGGGGAGATTCTCCTCATAGCTATTCTCCTTTTCCTTTCTAAACTGAAGGAAACCTCATCTAGGCTGGAGTGTATCAGATGGACCATCCAAACTGATCCAGGCACAGCAGCTTTGGGGAGAACAAATACAACAACACACCCACAGCTGGTGTGGATGCTCTGTGCTGCTGCAGTGGGTCTGAGATGCTCGGTCGTTGTTGAATCTCCTCAACTGAACAGTGTGGGTTGGATTTCCCAAATGAGAGTTTTTATTAATTCAGTCTTCATAGCTTTTAGCAGGCAACTTAATTTGATATGTTAATCCTACTCCCCCAGTAGGGAGGAGTTTAAACTGATGGGACAGATTAAACTGCATTTAGGCCCTTTGACAGATGCCCATCACTCGCAAGTCAGTCTGCTCTCTGAAAGAAAGATTCCACTAAATGCTTAACAAAGACTTTCACTCCTTTCCACTCTTGAAATAGAAAACCTTGAAAATATTTCCATGTGATACTAAGGCTCTCCCTCTCCCATAGGCTTCTGAATTAAAGGAGTGATGGCTGTCAAGAGCACAATGGGCTTTACCCATGAGGATGCCCACAAGCATGTCCTGGCAGTACTCCCTCCCCTTCTAAACCCAGCAGGATCTCTATCCAGACACCAAACCGGTGATCAGTGACCCTCCCTAGGAGCAGGTGGCAGCTCTCTTCAGCTGCACTTTATGCAGCACCAGGCACTGCAATTAGCTGTGATGATTAGGAGCAAGGAGCAGAAGATACTATGCAGGAATGGTTTGGGACCCTGAGGCAAAAGGCTTTTGTCCTTCAGCTTGTGGGCTGAGTAATTTAGAAATTGTTAAATAAGTGGTGCTGGGCTGTAGCAAGGATTCAGATGATCAGAGGAGGAATTTCATCTCTGTCTCATCTGAGAAAACAAAAGGAGGTAATAAGAAGTTCTTTAATTGTTTGGAAAAACCCGCACAATCTGACGTGTTGATTAGAGACTTTCTCCTTATGAAATGATAGTGGAAAAGCTATATTAGAAGGAGGTAAATACTCTAAAAGATAAGATCCAAGGAACACTGACTGCATTGCTGTGCTTCTGATGATGAGTTCAGACAATGGCCGTGACTTTCCCCATACTGAAAAAAAAGGCATTTTTCAAATGACTGGAAAAGCATCTGCTATTCTTTCCCTCCTCATTGTTGGAGTAATGAGGACACAGCAGGAGAAGTACAAATGGGGACGGCCTGAGGTGGGGAGGAGCTGCCATCCCAAGGAGGGTCAGAGCCAAATACTATGCAGCCACACAGGATTGCTCCCACCAAGGGTTGGCAATAAAGCCCAGCACATGCAAGGTCATATTCATGCAAAAGTTGTCATCTTGTCTTGGTGAGTAGATTCTGCTTTCCTTCCATCTGTTTGTTCTGTATTTACTGTACAGTGAGGACTCAAATGTATTAGAATAAGTTACTAAAACACCAAGCCACATGGGTTCAACAGTCCTTTGAATTATCTGCAGGCTCATCAGGAATCACTCAACTGTCCAGCTGAACACTGATACCTCAAGGAGCCAGTTATACATCTGCAGACAATTCCATATCTCTCTCTCTCTCTTCTATGGGTATCCTGAGCCTAGAAGGAAGCCACCATTTATTTCTTCAATTTGGGGGAATCTCACCCTTCAGAACCACAGCTAATCACCACTGCAGAGTGGAGGGTATACCAGACAGCCACATACAGCACTAAGCAATGAAGGGCAGAACAGCTCTGTCATCTCCTTGTTTGCGTAAAACCACTTTTCCACAAAGCATCTGGCATGCCACAGAGGACAGCATGTCCCAGGTGGTATGCCAGGTTCACATTCAAATGGAGAGCTTATCCCCTCTCCTGGCTTCTTATTACCTTCAGACGTATCTTTCTTGATACTTTGGTCCTCATAACAGACAGCACCTGACAGGCACAGTGACAGTATAAACCTTTGGATGAAACAGCACAAGCCCTTTTTTGAAGTTAATCTTCAGTAAAAATTGATGAAGTCCTAAGAGGTGGAGAGAGAGAGAGACAGCCTCTTGGGTCTGGTTGAAAGAGGCAGATGTGAGCACCTTAAATGACACATTTGAATTTGGTTCCTTTCATTAACCAAAGGTCTTTGCTGCCTTTATGTCTGCTTAGGAGACAATAGAAAGGAAATATTATTGTCAAGCCATTCTGCACAGCAGGAATCCACATTAATCGCTCCACACTGGCTGCTGATCATCTCAGGAAAAAAGGGCACGCCCCACTTTGAACTAGCATGAGGGTTAAAAACCACTTGCAAATTAGAGCAGATAACCTCAGAAGACTGTGGTGGGCTAACACAAATGTGGTGACTCCAAAACTGAAAAAATAAAAGAAAAATGTAATCAATAATTCAGAAGATTTCCCAAATGAGATATGATGCAGTGGGCTCCAAACCCTCAGCTCTCATCTATTCTCTTTCTGCTTAAAGCTCACTGAAGCAAGCCAAACATTTTTTGCTCCCTTTCATGAAAATATAATCAGATACATTCATTGAACTGGCATGACATGATAACATGTACTGATGATACTGGACATGCACAGCCCTATTTTATTTATCTATTATCATTAGCAAGTGTCCTCAGAGGCATATTGCCATATTGTAATGAAGTCCCCAAGACACAATATTGTATATTGATACTGGTATGTAAATTCAGCAGTGTAATTCTAGATTTACGCATTTAAGTCTACACTGACTAGTCTTTACGGTATTCCAGGACCTCACTTCTTGAAAAGAAAATTTGTTTTAAATATTTGACTTTATACATAGCAGAGGCTATCAGCTTTCCCACAGTTCTTATTCATTAATCCCACAGGAATATTTTCTGAAATGTAATCCAAAATCCATATTTAATTTTCTTATTTTGAAATATATGTCTACCTATAATCATTCCTATTTCTAAACTTCACCAGAAGGAACAAGACCTGAAAACACTGTGCCTTCAAGAGAGCTATCTGGTTGGTAAGATTTCTCCCAGTGCCTGCAGGACCTGTTCTAGCTTAAGCTATGCGAGAACATGCCCTCTTCCCTATTTAAATTAATCTGACTCCTGACATAAACCTGCAGGTAAGTTAAGCAAAACTGCTGTGGTTCTTGTTTGACCTCAGTAACTATCTTCATCTCTGAGTGTTTCAGTTCATTTACAGTAAAAGGTGTTGAGTCAAAAGACACTGCAGCTGGAATGCCAAAAGCAGCAAAGAGAAAACACACAGGTACTAGTGCCCTAAACTTCACTGTTAAATCCCTGAAGTTTTGATGAATCATTAGTCACACCAGGGACAAGAAAACAGTTGAAAAATCTTGTCTATTCAGATGTTTAGATATACTGCTTTGGGTCACAGAAAGAACTCACTGCATTAAGGGGTGAGTAGAGATGAAGATTCATCTGGAAGTAGATGTCTCTGCCAATTTTTTCTCCACAAGACACAAAGGAGGATGGATGTATATTCAGAACTTCACTGTTACAATGAATATATACATATATCCTGTGGCTAATCTCAGCTGTGATTACCTGGAAGGAATTTTATCCCTCATCCCTACCCCAAACCCCACCCTGCCATTTCCAAAACTCAAATAACCTGGCCACTCAATTTTCTAGAATGAGGCTCTTTCAACTGCTGATTTTGTAAAGTGGGGTTTTTTTTGGTAAAGTTAAGAATTCTCTGGGTCAGAAAATGGAAGCTTTACTCTTTGCTCTAAGGATAAGGCCCACATGAGGCAGCAAGATATAGATCCAGACCCTATTCCTGACAAGCATCACATTGGCTCTACCATGCTCAGTTGTCAGGTAAACATGACAATGCAACACATAAAGAGGTCTTTAAAAATGCTGCTTCAATGTCTTTACAATATATGGCTGTAAATCAGAATATTTCCTGATGGGACTAAAGGGAGAATTTTTCTGTCTCCACTCCTCTCTACTCACAGAGGTCCACAAATGTTTACATTAAATTTAAATGACTTATAGAAGAAGTAAAATTACAAAGATATTTACTCCCCTACTTCCTCCATGTTGTTCATAAATGATTGCGATATCCTTTGATAATATTATACACAAGTCATTTCCTCAATTTGAAACTGAAACAAACATTTACTGCAGAAAAATTTATGGAACATAAATCAGAACTCTGAAAAGCTATCTCTTCCATGATTAATAGACTACTGAATTCAGAAATAAAGGTTTTCAAAATGCATCCATTGAAGATGGGCAAGAAGGCAATTATTTTTTCCTTTCAAATCCTTTAAGTTACAATACTTGTAATAGACCTTGAGAAGTTGCAGGATGAGCCTTGAATTTTTCTCCTTGCAATTTTACAGGAGATACATGATATATTCTGCCCTCTTCATTTTAGACATTTTTGCCCTAGAAAGGACTAAATTGATGCATAAGTGACTCAATCTCTAAAAGCAGCTGGTAAGCATTAGGCTGATAGTGTGGTTCTATTCTGACAAGTTGCTATATAAAACTGGTGATTGAACTTGTCCACTTTGTGGTGTGTATTCCAAACCATAGCAAAGCAGTGCCAACTAAATAACTTCTGCTTCTTATACATGTTATCCCAGCACAATTAATGGAGCCAAATTAGAGGGAACTGGACTCAAGCTTTTTTGTATTTTACTTGAACCTCACTGAGAACAATGCAGTGGCTCAGCCATTGCTGGTGTTTCAGCTGGAAGAGGTAACAGCCTCTTAACGCTGATGATAGTCCTCTCATAAGCAGACTTTCACCAGGCTATTGAAACAAAGAAATTACTCTGTGTGATGCTCCAGATCAATGACTTCAAGATCCCAGTCTGCCAGAGCCATACAAAAAGCAGCATTTTCTACAGAGTTGCCAGAGAATGAACTGGGGCAATGTTATGGCAATTTACACAAACAAACATGAAACAAAATAATAACTAATCACAGACCATAAAAAAGAGATGCAGTAAAGAAAATCACAGATTGCCACGATATTTAGAAAAAAATATGTATGACTAGAAGGGAATACAATGAAATACAAACAAGTCAGGCCAAGCAATAGATTTCCAGTTTCAAAGCAAAACACTACTTAAAGTTTTTACTGCAGATTACAGAAGTGCAAACTAAATCCAGTTCTCACCAAGATCTATGATGGAAATTGATTTGGCAAAGAGAGACACTTTCCCTGGGACTTCAATGCAATTTTTTTCTTCCCTTGTATAATGAAACAGCAGAAATGTTCTTCAGTTAAATTCATTTGAATTTATAAATAACTACAATAAAAGATCTTTTTGGTATGTGGAAAGAACTTCAGGACAAATCTAGTAAGTTTCTTTGGCATCTTTGCATTTTGCATTTGGCATTGGTGCTATAATATAGAATATAATATAGAATATTTTTTATGCCTTACCTATGCTTCTGTGCAGAATGAAGGAAAGAGTAAGTCTCAAATGTCATTCCTCAAGCATTTTGTTCAGAATTTCATGAAAACACTTGCACCTTTTCACAAGGATATGGAGACCTTTCTCCTTCCTTCAATATGAAAAGTGTCCTGATTCAAGGACCAGAAGAAAGCTTATTCTTTAAAGTAGGGAAAGATTGTATTGCGAGCACCAGCCCTCGCTCTCAAGGAAGAAAAGGAGTCACTATAAGGAGATAGAGGACTTCAGAAAATTAGAAATGGAAGAGAAAGGAACGCGGCAAAGTCTTCTCCAAAGTTTCAACTGGAAAAAATCTTATTTAGGCCACACCATAGTCCTAGGAATGAATAAGCCCCATAGAGTAAAGAGGACTATTTTCTTCAAAATATCTGATGCAGAAGCTACAAGAGGCCTCTTGGTTTAGGAAATAAAATGCCATAATAGAAAACTGTATCTTTCTTTTTTCTCTCCTTGGAAATGCTGAACAAGTCACATAACCAATATTTTCTAAGGTGATCAGAATCTACTTCATCCTGATTTCCTGGACACTTACCCCTGGGGCTGTTATATCTCAAGGTCTGAAGTGCTATATAGTACTACAGTAAAATCTCAGGTTCCAAGCTCCTCAGACTGAACTGATCATGTTAAAGGAAAGACATTTTTTGTGCTTCATTCTCCCCTCTGTTCAAGTAGAGGAATACCACCGCCTTACCTCCTTGCAGCACCACAAAAGAGCAGTCAATACTTGTGAATCATCCCTGATACACTAGTGATTAATGCTACCAAGAAGCCCATGAGAAAATATCAATCTACAGAGCATGGGTGGAAGAGCTTTCAGTAAATAAGGACAAGGTTTATACAATGAACAAGAAAGAAAAGATAAAATCCTCGATAACTGGGCATAGCACAGAACACACAGCATGAGACAGAAACCACGTAAGTACACGGCATAAATCAAAGATTGTCTCATAGAGCAGACATAAGAGAAATTAAGGTGCATAAACAATCTTAATTCTGGCATCTACTAGTTTTGTCAGTGCCTAACTGCAATTTAGCAAAATTAAAAGACAAAACAAAAAAACTCACACAAATAGTACATAGAATACTATCGAAGTTTAATCTAGCAGTTTATTTATAGGGAAAGCTGCACCTGAGCCATGGTATAGTCGAGAAAGGAAGGCTGGACTGCTACTAGAACACACAGTAATGAGTCACAGTTAAAACCCTGGCTTAGACATAGGTTTCTGTGTAACCTGAATTATCTAATTCATTTCCTATGCCATAAAATAGGAATAATGATATTTTCTAGGTATTTGTGACAATAATTAATTTTTACTTCCTGGCACATGAGATCTGGCAAAGAAGTGTTCTATTAGGAAAAAAAAAAAAAAAACAAAACACTAGCTTGTTTATTTCTAGTGATTTTGTTCGAAGTATAATGGTGAAAGCAGCTTTCAGAGCTGCTCAGAGATTTAGTGTAAAACAGGATAGAATCACACTGCTCCTACTTGAGCCATATATGCCTCCTGCTGGCTAAACTGTCTGGCACTTCTCATTTGAGTTTGCAAACCAAATTTAGTTGAATAATATGTTGATTCATTTGCATGGGGGGAAAAAAAAAAGTATTTTTTGCCTTTGTAAGCCAATTTTTTTCATTTGAAATAATAGATGGTTCCTTTAACTTTCAGGGAAAAAGTTCATTTCGAATGGAAATGTGACATTTTCACTCAGGTTAAAAAAATATTTAATGCCAATTGAATTTGACTGGAGTTTTTTTAATGTTTTTATATTTCGCTGAAAAAAATACTTCATTTTGGTTTGACCCACAAGTTTTGTCTTCCAGAGTTTATCCTGGACTGAAAGATTCTGATTTTCATTTTTACCAAGATTTCATCTCTTTTCCAGTCTCTCCTTAGCCCAGGTTTTTCCATAGTATTTTGCTAGCCNCATAGGTTTCTGTGTAACCTGAATTATCTAATTCATTTCCTATGCCATAAAATAGGAATAATGATATTTTCTAGGTATTTGTGACAATAATTAATTTTTACTTCCTGGCACATGAGATCTGGCAAAGAAGTGTTCTATTAGGAAAAAAAAAAAAAAAACAAAACACTAGCTTGTTTATTTCTAGTGATTTTGTTCGAAGTATAATGGTGAAAGCAGCTTTCAGAGCTGCTCAGAGATTTAGTGTAAAACAGGATAGAATCACACTGCTCCTACTTGAGCCATATATGCCTCCTGCTGGCTAAACTGTCTGGCACTTCTCATTTGAGTTTGCAAACCAAATTTAGTTGAATAATATGTTGATTCATTTGCATGGGGGGAAAAAAAAAAGTATTTTTTGCCTTTGTAAGCCAATTTTTTTCATTTGAAATAATAGATGGTTCCTTTAACTTTCAGGGAAAAAGTTCATTTCGAATGGAAATGTGACATTTTCACTCAGGTTAAAAAAATATTTAATGCCAATTGAATTTGACTGGAGTTTTTTTAATGTTTTTATATTTCGCTGAAAAAAATACTTCATTTTGGTTTGACCCACAAGTTTTGTCTTCCAGAGTTTATCCTGGACTGAAAGATTCTGATTTTCATTTTTACCAAGATTTCATCTCTTTTCCAGTCTCTCCTTAGCCCAGGTTTTTCCATAGTATTTTGCTAGCCTTGTGCAATTTTCCATCTAATGTTTAATCAAACTACTTTTTAAAGCCTGACCCAAATATAGCATCCCTTAATCCTATAATTAAAAGAAAAAACACACTAAAAAATCTTATTATTTAGCAGAGTTTGCTTCTCTGGAAAACTAGTCCTTGTACTTGTCAAGATATATCAGAATTTTGTTACAATGAAAGAAAAAAAGTAAGACTTTTGTTGTTATGGTCGTTAAAATAGTCAGAAACAAAGGGAGTATTTCTGCCTTCTAAATGGACAAGAGGTGCCAAAGAAGGGCTCAAATGTCATAGCTGATATCATGTTCAACTCTTCTCTTGGCCAAGGCATGCTGACGTACCCACATTTACCGCTTGACAGTTTGATATTTCAACCAATGTTTTCTGACCTTCTGCACTCCAGATACATATTGATTGTGACACAAGCTATTAATGACTACATTAATAGGCAGAAAAGCTTCCCCCAGTGAGTCTGCATGTTCTCTCTACAAGCCTGTTTCCCTTTCCAAAGCATGTAGTGCTCTTTAACAAAGTCCCTTTTCTGGATCCAAAAGTACCTGTAGGTCTCCTTTTAATTCTTTGTGCAAACTGACCAGCAAAAGGAATAACCAAGCAATACCAGCAAATACAGAGGGAAAAGACTTAAATATCTCCTGTTATTAAGCTACAATGTTTGACATATAACACTTTATTTCTTTAAAAAATTTTCCAACACCTGAGAGCATCCCCAGTGTACTCATTTCCCCAGCATCTGAATGCTCAATGGGAATTTACTATGCATGTTAATAACAGATAAATCTGGCTAGTCTAATATGCAGAGGTTAACCCAGTAGACAATATGATCATTCCTTAAAACAAACAACCTCAGCACCACAAATATGACAGTCACTATCGTATTTATAGAAAGTACTTCAGTTTTCTTAGCCTTCACATCTTGACCTTACACATGAAAAAACATACATCAGCAAGTACCTTGCAGAGAGAGTAAACTTAGGTGGGTCCCTTGCTAGGGGTGTTAATGAGGAGCAGACAAGCAGGAATCAGAAACCCAGGGAGGGATGTGTGGCTGATGATGGGCAAGAGAAATTGCCGAGCACAACCAGAACCAGTTTTGCTGTTGCATTAAATTGGCTCATTTGGGAACTGCTAAATAAAAACTAATGAGATCAGATTGCTTTATACAGGATTGCAAGTGGACATGGCTAATTTTTTAGTGCTCACTCTGAGGCAGGGAGATCCAGTCTACAGAGGGAAAGCCACCTGTTTTCATAGATCAGAGCAGGCTTAGCAAGGCAGGAAACTTAAGCAATCAAAAGCAGAGATGAAATTATTCATTTAAAGCTCTTGTTAAGCTGTGAAAGATAAAATAACTTCCTGCTAAAAAGGCATTCATAGTTGCAGGGTGAGGTAGTAGAAGTTTAATTTTCCAGCTTGTTTTAAGACAAGCTTAGATTTCAGGGGGATTGAGATTCCTCCTCTTTTCCTTCCCATGAGAATTCCAATCATACAGTTTTCTTCAAACAGCAGGACTTGCTGTTTGTTATAAGTCATTCTCAGCAGGCAGCTGTGCAGAAGGAATCCAAAGGGGAAAAAGTGACAATTGCACCTTATAAGGGAGTATTGCTTGCTATTTTTTGTTTGTTTTTTGGTTGGTTTTTTTAACTTGACAAACTACATTTAGTTTGTCAAATTGAGCTATATCAGAATGAGAAATGGAAATGAAACAACATAATTGGCTTCACAGCACAGCATGCATTCCCTACAAGATGGACCTGCTCCAGGAAAGAGTCGGGGCTAAACACTTGAGTAGGCTATTGTCTTGGAGACATCCCTGGTTTGAGGGTTAAACACTTCTGTATAAATCTAACAGCACAACTTGCATCTTTCTGCACCTAAGGCACATCAGAAATCTTTTTGTTACTCAGATAGTGTTTATTTCCCTTGTTACAAAACACAAAGTTATCATTTGTTTGTGCTTAGTCCTTCAAAAGCTTGCTACTGTAATCACACTGGGTAGGAGTATCATACCAGCTCCAGCCTCTCTTCAACAAAGGTGACAGTGATTTCCAGGACTCGTTCTTCCTGCTGCAACATCTTAAAGTCTTTTCCAGGTCTGTAATATGAAATCATAAAAATGACCTCTTGAGGTTGCTGTCTTTAATGACTCTTTGCAAAACAGCCCCAGTATATGTGCTGTTTTGTTTCTTTTTCAATTATGGCATTCCCAGCTTATGCTCTGGAATATGCTGGGTATATCTTTCCCAGAAACCCTTGTAGAAAGAAGAGATTTGTAGGCAAAACTCTCTCCTTTGTCGAGTTTTTGGTATCCCTATTTCTGCCCAGATATTCATGCAAGGGGAAGAAATTAACTTGCAACTATTAAATCTCTGCATTGTTCATAAAAAGGAAAAACAGACAGTTGATCTACTCCTTGTTGGATTAGTCATGAAAGGTGAAGAAGAGCGCAGTCTGCATGTCTTAATTTTCATTGATGCCACCTGCAAACCCATGGGAAATGCACAGAAGGCCAGATATGTTCAGTGATATAGTGGCAAAGCTTCTGGTCTGCATTTTTTATTGTTGTTGTTGTTGCTTGTTTGTTTGTTGGAGGGGGTGTTTTGTTTTGTTATGGTGGGTTTTTTTGTTTATTTCAGGTTTTCTTCCCCAGGGGAATTACAATAGTCATATTTTTGCCACTCTTGCTTGTACATGGAAGTCACTTGTTCACCTCAAGAAATATTCAGATTTCTGCCAAAATATAGGACTATGTTGCTCATTTTATGCTCTTCTTGAAATTATTCTTACCATTCTAAATAAGAGAGAAGGACTGCACTTCATGATCCCAACTAGTTAACCTATCTGTCACATTGTGATTTATTGTAATGGAGTCGATATCATAAACAAGTTCTTCATGTGCAAAAACAAGCTTCACAGTCACAATATGCCCTGGAATTTAATACGAGCTGAATTTACTGCTTTACTCTCCTTAGTCATATAATAATACTTAGAAGGAAATAGTGGCAAAGGTTCATTTAGCTAACTGCTTCAAGTCAAAACTAGTCAACATATTTAAATTGGATTCAGTAATGACACTTACATTGCTCTTCCTCAGAAATGGCACTGTCAAAAGATTTCTGTCAAGAAAGACATCAGTACCTTGTGCCAGAATGAAAGGAAGGAATGATCCAGAGGCAGTCTCCTACAGAAGGGAAAGTCTCTGGTGTTCCTTGTGGAAATAATCTAAAACTTTGTAAGAAAGCAGTGACACCTGCCAGGTGAAATGATATGTTGTGAAATCTCTGGAGATATTCCCTCCTGCACTATTCACTTTTAATATGTTAGTTTATTATTATATAATAATTTATTATTTCTAAAGCAACTTTAATCATTTTGATGCCTTGAGGGGTATGCTTAAGATTTTGGGAATTCACTTTAGTTAGGTAGCTGGCGAACTTGGAATATTAAGGGCCAAGAACAGCCTGTGTTCCAGAATGTTTGCATTCTTCTGTATAGATAAAAGTGGTAGTAAGTCAAAACAGAGTTAGGCTTCCAGGCCTATCAGGGGCCGGCCTGGGAGAAGATACATAACAAGAGAAAATTCTGTTGGCTGTTTAAGTGTCATAGTACTAAGATGGACTTTAGTTGGGTAATATAATGGGTGGGCACTAAGAATGTTTAAAAATGAAAAGATTGTTGTGATTTTTCTCTTTTGATCACTGGACACCACCAGTAAAGCTGCTCTCTCTTTATCTCTGCAAACTGCATATTTGTCTCATTTTCTTATCTCACCCTGTGGTGGTTTTACCACAGATTCAGTGATTTTGGACCAGAGAATCTGAGAGAAGTCACAAACACACCTCAAAATGAAGAAAACACACAAATATCACAGTTTATTTTG